>MDKH01071347.1:0-13687 GCA_005239495.1 Nicotiana undulata | reverse complement strand
TGTGCTCAAATCAATCTGTGTGCCCAACTCTCGCTGAAATACTCTCCAGAAATGGGAGGTAAACTGAGTACCTCTGTCTGATATAATGGATAAGGGCACACCATGCAATCGAACAATCTCTCTCATATATATCTTTGCCAACTTCTCCGTTGAATATGAAACTGATACAGGAATGAAATGTGCTGACTTGGCCTATCCACAACAACCCAAACCGCATCAAACATCCTCTGAGTCTGTGGGAGCCCAACTACAAAGTCCATGGTGATATGCTCCCACTTCCACTCAGGAAGCTGAATCTGCTGCATCAAACCACCGGGTCTCTGGTGCTCATACTTAACCTGCTGACAGTTCAAGCACCGAGCTACATAAGCTACAATATCCTTCTTCATTCTACGCCACCAATAATGCTGTCGCAAGTCCTGGTACATCTTTGTGGCGCCCGGATGAATGGAATACCGGGAACTATGGGCCTCCTGAAGTATCAACTCACGAATACCCTCCATATCAGGTACACAAATACGGCCCTGCATCCGCAAAACTCCCTCATCATCAACCGTAACCTGCTTGGCACCTCCGTGCCGAACTGTATCTCTGAGAACACATAAATAACGATCTTCATACTGCCCGGCCCGAATACGGTCATACAATGAAGAACGGGCTACAGTATGGGCCAAAACATTGCTAGTCTCAGAAACCTCCAATCTCACAAATTGCTTGGCTAAAGCCTGAACATCCCATGCAAGAGGTCGCTCCCCGACTGATAAATAAGCTAGATTGCCCATACTAACTGACTTCCGGCTCAAGGCATCGGCCACCACATTGGCCTTCCCCGGATGGTAGAGGATGGTAATATCATAATCCTTCAACAACTCTAACCATCTCCTCTGCCTCATATTCAACTCCTTCTGTCTGAACAGATACCGCAAGCTCTTATGGTCTGTGAACACCTCACATGGCACTCCGTACAGATAGTGCCTCCAAATCTTCAAAACGTGAACAATAGCTGCAAGCTCCAAATCATGGACGGGATAGTTCTTCTCATGAATCTTCAACTGACGAGAAGCATAGGCTATAACCTTTCCGTCCTGCATCAACACTGTACCCAGCCCAACCCGTGAAGCATCACAATACACGGTATACGGTCCTGTACCTGAGGGCAATACTAACACTGGTGCCGTGGTAAGGGCTGTCTTGAGCTTCTGAAAGCTCGCCTCACACTCACCAGACCACCTGAACTGAGCACACTTCTGGGTCAACCTGGTCATCGGGGCTGCGATAGATGAAAACCCTCCACAAATCGGCGATAGTAACCTGCTAAGCCCAAGAAACACCGAATCTTTGTAGCTGAAGTGGGCCTAGGCCGATCTCTAACTGCTGAAATCTTCTTGGGGTCCACCTGAATACCCTCTGACGACACCACGTGGCCTAGAAATGCAACTGAAATAAACTAAAACTCACACTTGGAGAATTTGGCATACAACTGACTATCCCTCAGAGTCTGGAGGACGACTCTAAGGTGCTGCTCATGCTCCTCTCGACTACGGGAATAGATCAAGATATAATCAATAAACACAATCACGAACGAGTCCAAATAAGGCCTGAACACCCAATTCGTCAACTCCATAAAAGCAGCGGGGGCATTTGTCAACCCAAATGACATCACCAAAAACTCATAGTGCTCACAACGAGTGCGAAATGCTGTCTTAGGAACATCAGACGCCCTGATCCTCAGCTGATGGTAACCATATCTCAAGTCTATCTTGGAGAACACTGTAGCACCCTGAAGCTGGTCAAAGAGATCATCAATCCTCGGTAAGGGATACTTGTTCTTAATAGTGAACTTATTCAACTGCCGGTAGTCAATACACATCCTCATCGAGCCATCTTTATTCTTGACAAACAACACTGGAGCACCCCAAGGAGAAACACTAGGCCTAATGAAGCCTTTATCCAGCAAATCCTGCAACTGCTCCTTCAACTCGTTCAACTCTGGTGGGGCCATACGATACGGTAGAGTACAAATGGGCTGAGTGCCCGGAGCTACCTCAATACAAAAGTCAATATCCCTGTCGGGTGGCATACCCGGCAGGTCAGCAGGGAATACCTCTGGAAACTCACGAACTATGGTCACCGACTCCAGGGAAGGAACCTCGGCACTAGAATCACGAACATAGGCCAGATAGGCCAAAGAACCCTTCTCGACCATGCGCCGAGCCTTCATATAAGAAATAACCCTACCAGAAGAATGACTAGGAGTCTCCCTCCACTCCAAACGAGGTACCCCTGGCAAGGCCAAGGTCAATGTCTTGGCATGACAGTCCAGAATAGCATAATAGGGAGATAGCCAATCCATCCCCAATATAACATCAAAGTCAACCATATCAAGATGCAAAAGATCAACCTGGGTCTCCAGACCACCAATAACTACCAAGCAAGCACGGTAGACTCGATCAACCACTATAGAATCACCCACCGGTGTAGACACATGCACATCAGTACTCAAGGAATCACGGGACATGCTCAAATAAGGGGAAAATATGAAGACACATAGGAGAATGTAGAACCCGGATCAAATAACACCGAAACCTCTCGGTTTCAAACTGAAACCTTACCTGTAATAACTGCGTCAGAAGCCTCACCATCAGGACGGGAAGGGAAAGCATAGCACCGGGGTTGAGCCCCTCCAACCTGCACGTCTCTGTATCTACCCGCTGCAGGCTGACCTCTACCTCTCGTGGCCTTCCCTCTACCCCTATGAGTCTGGCCTCCACCTCTAGCACCACGACCGCCACCCCTAGCTGGCTGAGGGGGTGGGGGTGCACCTGCTGCGGGGACCATGGCGCGAGAACCCTGATACTGAGAACTACCCGAAACCCTGGGGCAATACCTCGCAATGTGCCCCTGAACACCACAAGAATGACACAGCCTCTGCTGATATGGCTGGGGACTCTAGAACTGTCTCGGATGACTCGGATAACCACCCTGGTAACTCTGAAGCGGTTGTGCACTGATAGGTGTTGGTGGTGCACTAATAAGAGTTAGCGGTGCACGGTGAGATACCTGAAGTGCTGACTGAAAAGCTCAGGGTGACTGACCTCTGCCGAAAGAATCCCTTCCTCTAGATAAGGCTCCACTAAATCTACCAAAGTGACGGGGCCTCTTGTCAGCTCCCTGACCACCACTCTGTGATAAAATCATCTCATTCCTCCTGGCCACATCGGCCGCATCCTGGAAGGAAATATCAGTACCTGACTCCCTGGCCATCTGAAGTCTGATAGGATAGGCCAAACCCTCAATAAATCTCCGAACCCTCTCCCGATCAGTGGGAAGTATCATCAATGCATGCCTGGATAAGGTGATAAACCTGGTCTACTACTGAGTGACTGTCATAGAACCCCGCTGGAGATGCTCAAACTGCCTCGGAAGATCCTCTCACTGAATAATGGGAAGGAACTTCCCAAGAATACCCCTGAGAACTGAATGCAAGTCAAAGGTGCAGACCATGCTAGTCTGGTCAAGCAATAATCCCTCCACCAAGTCTTGGCTGCGCCAGATAACCGAAAGGTAGCAAAGTCAACTCCATTGGACTCTACTATGCCCATGTTCTGAAGAACCTCATGGCAGCTGTCCAAATAATCGTGGGGATCCTCTGACGGTGCACCAGTAAATGTGGTAGTGAATAACTTGGTGAACCGATCCAACCTCCATAGAGTGTCTGCTGACATGGCTTCTCCCTCAACGGCGGGTGCCACAGTACTCGGCTGAAATACTCCAGCTATCTGAGGTGTCGGAGTCTAGAACTGAGTGGCAAACTGCTCTGGCGTATGAATAGCAGGAGTCTGGGTCCCTCCCCTAGCCTGAGATCCAACTGGTGCAGTAGGAAGAAGACCGGCCTAAGCAACACTCCTCGTGAGTCCCACTAAGCAGACTAGAGCGTCCTAAAGCACCGGGGTAGGAATGAACCCCTCTGGGACCTGAGCTGGTTCAACTGAGCCTGTCTGAGCAAGAACCTCACCGGCATAGTCTACCTGTGGGTCCTCAACTGGAGCTGCTGCTCTAGCTCTGCCTCGGCCCCTAGCACGGCCTCGGCCTCGGTCCCTTGTAGGAGCTGCAATAGGAGGGTCAGGATGCTGATTGGTCGATGAGAAAGCACGCGTTCTCGCCATCTGCGAGAGAGTAATTAGAGACTCAATTAGTATTTAGAATTCAATTGGCACGACAGAGATGAAGAAATGTGGAGTTATCCTAACTTTGCATCCTCTGGGGGATAAGTACAGATGTCTCCGTACCGATCCATCAGACTCTACCAAGTTTTCCGTGAGTTGTGAGACCTAAGCAACCTAGGGCTCTGATACCAACTTATCACGATCCGAAATCCCACATTCAGGTCGTGACTGCGTCTAACGTTGACACCGTTAAACAAGCCAACGTGTACAGTTAAACTAACATGATAAAACCGAATTAACAGAATTAACCAAAAATAGTTTACAAATTTTAACAGCGGAAATAGATAAAAACAGGACTAGGTGATAGAAAACAAATACAATACGTTGTAACAATCCCCGAATCTGGAGTCACTAATTCACGGACATACTAAAAGATCACTACAAACAAGGGGCTGAACAATAACTGTATACAACTGTCTTTGGAAATACATGAAAAAGACAGGAAGGAAGAAGGGATAGAGGAGACGTCAAGGCCCACGAACGTCTGCGGGTCTACCTTGCAATCTCCGAGGTGGACTGAAGGATACTCCCTCTAACGATGTCCACTAGGTCCGGCTGCTGAATCTGCACAACATAAAGAAGTGCAGGTGTAGCATCAGTACAACTGACCCCATGTACTGAGTAAGTGCCGAGCCTAACCTCGGCTGAAGTAGTGACGAGGCTAGACCTGACAACGCACATTAACATGTTCTACTCTACAACATATAACATGGAAAAAAGCGCAAGAGATAAGCAGACAAACATGGGACACGGGAGCAGTTAATGGGGGGTAACAAGTGAGATAAAGCAGTTAATTAAACACATAGAGCCAACGAGAAAGGCAAGTTAACAAGAATGCTAACGTAACAAGTATAATTACCAGCAATGTAAATAATGGCACGACATCACCCTTCGTGCTTTTACTCTTTTCCTCACAATGCGATTGTACAATATAAAATGACAGGAATCATGGCACGGCATCACCCTTCGTTCTTTTACTCTCTTCCTCATTATGCAATATATGGTGTAATCGATATCAATCATGGCACGGCATCACCCTTCGTGCTTTTACTCTCTTCCTCACTATGCAATATACGATGTAATCAATGTAAATCATGGCACGACATCACCTTCGTGCTTTACACTCTTCCTCACCATAACAATGACAATTATCAAAATGGCAAGGGATGCAGCATAGTGGAAAACACAAGTCATAATCACCCGTCAAGAGGAATACTATCCGTCAATATAATAACAATTGTCCGGCAAGGGTCTCAGCTATAACCACACTGTTCGGGTATATCCTTTACAATTGAGCTCTCAATCGAACCATTCACATCACAAGTTTATCAACAAGGATTTTCAACAACCATCAACTTCCAAGTAGAGACAGTTTCACAATATAATAAATATGGGAGTAATAACAAGAATTTCATCAAAACAGACTTATGGGCATGCTTGACACACAATGCATAGATACTCGTCACCTCACCTATGCATTGAACATGATAAACACATAGCTCATAGCACACGATACCTATTCCCTCACCAAAGCTAGGCAAGACACTTACCTCGGGTCCAAGAATAGCAATTCAAGCTTCTAATACCGCCTTTCCTTTTGAATTCAACTCTGAAACGACAATATCTAGATATAATTAACTATTAACATCAATAATGACTCATTAATACAATCCCATAGCCTAAATATACAATTCCTAGCATTCTTCCAAAAATACCAAAATTCGACCCTGGGCCAGCTTGGTCCAAACACGAGACTCGGACCAAAACCCGATTACCCATACCCCCACGGAGTTCAAATATATAATTTGTTTTGAAATCCGACCCCAAATTGAGGTTGGATTAACAAAAATCCCATAAGCTCTAACTCTACCCAAAAATCCCTAATTTCTACCCTTAAAACCCTAGGATTCTTTATGATAATTGACGAAAAACCTTAGAAAGTTGAAGGAAAATCAGTTAGTGAGCACTTAACTACGAGTTGGGAAGAAAATCTCTTGAGAAAATCGCCCTAGGTCTTCTATTTTTGAGAAAAAGTGAGAGAAAGAACGTCTGAAATTGTTTTTAAGAAAACTCACTGTTCGACTCTCGCACCTGCGGCACATGGGTCGCACCTGCGATCTCGCAGGTGTGGGGAAAAGGTCGCACCTGCGGAGTTGGGTCAGGCCCATAGAGGGCCGCACCTGCGGAAATGGGTTTGCTCCTGCGAAGTCGCTCCTGCGGAGATTTGTCCGCGCTTGCGAGAGGGACCGCACCTACGGACTGGGTGTCGCGCCTGTGGTCTCGCACCTGCGGCCCTAGGCTCGCAGGTGCGGGCACACCAGAAATGGGTGCACCAGCAGTGTTTTCATGAGTTAAAACACCCCGAATACCTACCTGAAACACCCCCGAGCCCTCGGGGCTCAAACCCAAATATACCCACAACTCCCAAATCATCCTATGGACTTATTCAAGTGATTAAAACGCCAAATTAACATCAAAATCAATGAATTAAACCTCAAAACTCATAGAATTTTCTTAAAATCATAAGGTTCAATTAATCCGATTTTGATCTGAAACATGTCATATCAAGTCCGTTTTACACCAAATTTCACAGATAGCTCACATAACATACATTAAACCTGTTCCGGGCTCCGGAACCATAATACGGGCCCGATAATACAGTTTTCACATAAATATTCATTTTCAAAAACCTTTATATTTTTCAAAAAATAATTTTCTTTAAAAATTCATTTCTCGGGCTTGGGACCTCGGAATTCGATTCTGGGCATACGCACAAGTCCCATATTTTCCTATGGACCCTCCGGGACCGTCAAATCATGAGTCCGGGTCCGTTTACCAGAAATATTGACCAAAGTCAGCTTTAATCAATTAATTATTAGAAATTTCATTTTTCCTCAAGTATTCACATAAAATTTTCCCCGCTACTTGCTTGGGCTGCACACGCATATCGAGGTGAGATTAACAGAGGTTTTTGGGGCCTCGGAACACTGATTTAGCTAGATTTATACAGGATGACCTTTAGGGTCATCACAACTGGTCAACCCAGTAATCCTTCTTCGCGTTCGCATAACCTCTCTCGCGTTTGCGAAGAACAAATCTTCGCACCAGAAACCAATAATTTTATCCGACACAGAAATTAGCATAACTCTATTATACAACATTGGAATTCTACGTTTCTTGTTGTTATGGCTCCGAAATTACGATACAGATCTAATAGATCAGTTCAATCATAAATCAAAGGTCATTTGCTCAATATACTATCCTTTATACCCAAGAAAATGACGTCGAAATATCAAATAAGAGTGTGACACAACCCAAACACATCTGTAACACACCCGAGGCCTCCCGGACCCCGTCCAATTAGACAAACCAGTCCCAAAATATAACACGAACCGACATGAGGCCTCAAAGAACACAAAACAATATCAAAACTACGAATCGACGATCGAAAACTTTTTTTTAAACTCCCAAACATTCGAACATCGACGAACGCGTCTGATTCATACTTAAACATTCCGAAATGACGCCAACATTTACGTACAAGTCACAAATCACGATACGAACCTATTCCAATGCTCGGAACCCCAAAACGAAACATCGATAATACCAAAGTCCACCTCAAACCAAACTTAGGAAATTCTAAAACCTTAAAAATGCCAATGTTTCACAATAAGCGTTGAAATACTCCTGGGCGACCCGATACTCAATCTGAACATACGCACAAGTCCAAAATCGACATACGAACCTATTGGAACCTTCAAATCCCAATACCGATATCGTTTAGTCAAAGGTCAAACCTTAGTCAACTCTTCCAACATAAAGCTTCCGAATTTTGATCTTTCTTTCCAAACAAACTATGAACTTCCCGAAATGTGTTCGCAACTGGACTCTTCTCTGACTAGAAGAGTTGCACCTAAGACTCTGAAGCGACGGGAGGTGGTCCCGATCAATTCCAACCGCACAAACAAGTTATAATACCTGAAGTGAAGTTACTCGAGATCTCAAACCGCCGAACAACGTGCTAGAGCTCAAAAGGAGCGGTCGGGTTGTTACAAAAAATGTGCTAACAAGTACCACTACAACATTATGTATCTATAGCTACAGAATCTTAGCTACGAACTTAAAAATCATAGCTAATACCTAATAATAGCCACAAAAATTAGAATTTTATGGCTATTTACAAAATTATAAAATTTCTTTGCCACGAAAATTAAGTGGGTAAAGCTAATTCCTCGCATTAGCTATAACCGCTAACAATCGTGGCAATAACTATCTATTTAGCTACACATTTATTGCTACAAATAAAATTTTGTAGCTAATCATAAGTTTTTGCCACGCATCAATAGTTATTGTAGCAATAGTAACCTTTTCGCCACAATAAATTATTTGAAACAAAATATTGTAGCTATATGAATATTTTTGCTTCAAGTTCTAAAAGGTTGTGACAATAGTTAAATGATATAGCCACATATTTATTGTTATAATTGAATTTCATAGCTAATCATTAGCTTTTGCCACGCGTTGAAACTTACTATAGCTATAATTACGTTTTAGCCACAATAAAATATTTGAAATAAAAAGTTATAGCTATATGAATAATTTTATTTCAAGTTATAAAAAGTTGTGGCAATATAGGTTAAATTAGCTACATATTTCTTGTTATAATAGAATTTCGCAGCTAATCATTAATTTTTGTCACGAGTGAAAACTTAATATAGCAACAATAATCTTTTAGTCCCAATAAATTATTTAGATCAAAATGTTACTAAGTAAATAATTTTGCTTCAGGTTCTAAAAAGTCACGTGATAGTTGGCTCATTAGCTACAATTATTTATCAGGATAAAATAATATAACCACAAATTTATTGCTACGATAAAATTTTATAACTAATAATTCATTTTTGCCACAGGGTAAATTTGTTAGTAACAATAGCAATCTTCTAGCCACATTAAATATTTAAAAAAAAATTGTAGTCAAATAAATATTCATCTTCTTATTTTAAGAAACTAAAAATAGTTAGATAATAGTTACAACTATTTGTCATGACAAAATTAATAGACACAAATTTAAAGTAACGATAAATTTACAAGTTACGTATAACTTTAGTCTAAAGTTTGGGTTGTCACGGCAATAATAAGTATATGTATAAATATTCATAGGTGGCTATTTTTATTTCAATAGCAAAAATAAGAGTTGCTCAAATAATATCAAGTTATGAAAAATTCAATTTTAACTACAAAAGTTAGATTTTTTTTTCTTCAAAATAACAGAAAATGTAAATTGAAGTATTAATAAATTATATATATATAACCGAGGAAGAGGATCATGTTTTTCTTGTGACTATTATTTGATATTTTATAATATTTACATAATTCTATATTATTAAGTTTCACTTAAAAATAATTTAAACTTTAATATGGTTGATATAGGAGTGTATAACAAAACTAACTAGTATGTAATTAAGTTTTATTAGGTTTGAATAAGCAATTTCAAATTTAGACAATAGGTTTGTATCTATGTACATTGATCACTAATTACACTAAACTTAGATAAATAGGAAAGTTGTATAATTAGCTGTCTAATACTATTTTATTAACTTAATAACTAACATAATCTAACTAAACACTAAAATTAAGAAGTTAATATAATTGAAATTGAAGTAAATAACAAAACCAACAATATCGTATAGAACGAAAAGTTGTGAAGAATATAATATATTATAGAATATCTTAATTTCATGTAAGTTGATTTTTCATTTTAATTAGTATAAATTATGTATTTAATTTTTTGTATTTTCCATAGACAATTTTCTTACTTACTCATATTTGTTAGTACCTACATTTCTCTTATTTATGGTATTTGTATTAAGATATAAAGGAAGCAAATATATACTAACAAAACAAAAAAAAAACATAAAGGCCAATTGGCCCAAATTAAAATTCCAAGACCTAATAAAACTTCAATCTCACTTTGGGAGTTTCTTCCCCTGCCGCCAACCTCCTTCCTCCCTTTTCCATTTCTTTCTTCGATAATAATAGGTGAACGGAGCAAACCAACGCAGTTATTGATTAGGTAGCAACATCTTTTCTCTTTCTAGGTATGTTTATGTATTCATATTTTTGGATTTTTAAATCTCCATACGATTTTTAAATCCCCATACGCTTACTTGATTTGAATTTTTAAATTTATATTCTAACAATTTGATAAATATTGTGTCGTATTCTGGTAGGTATTGAGTGAAACCTTGAAGATTATAAAGTAATATTGGAAGGAGCCAAAATTTGCCAAATAAACTACAAAAATGAGATGAATTTTTTCAAATGTTTTTAAAAAAGTATACAGGTTTGTTTTCTTATCATGTTGTTTCGAATTTTTTCCTCTTGTTACGTGCTGAAAATTCTTGTAAACACGTACTTTTTCTCTCTTTGAACGTTCTACTAGCATTTTTACAAATCAAACTTGCATCTTTGTATTAATCTTTATTTTGTTTTGTTCATTTTTTTGTGCTAATTATTATTTCTTTTGAATTTACAGGGTGCATTTTAATTTAGAATGCAAGAAGATCAAGGATTCAAGCTTGATGCAAAGAGTGAAATTACTTCATTCTTGAATGCAGAAAATCATCTGGTGGCAACATATTCAATCCTGAGATCAAATACTTAGAACTTAGTTTTATTTTGATATGGAACCCTTCAAAATATAATGGGTTATAGTCAAATACTTTAGAAGGACAATTGTATATTTTAGAATAAAATTTTGAAACTATTTAGATATCAATTTGTATAATAAAGTGATATTCAAAATTTATAGATATGGTATATATAAAAATTTTAAAAATATTTAGTAAGGGAAAAAAAATAGCAATACCGAAAAAATTAGTATATCTAATAAATTAAATTTTTATAAATAAAACTAAATTGTAATAAAAATCTAGTCACCAAATAAAACATAATGAAAAATTCTAATCATGGATATTTTGACGATTTATAGCTATGAAATTATGGGCTGATAGCTAAAAATAATTACTGTAATACAAACCTAATACGTGAGCACAGCTACATATCTAAATTTTGTGGCTAAATAAATAATATCTTTTGTCACAACATATCCCTTTGTGGCTAAAGTATAGAAAATAGCTACAAAATTAATTTATCATGGCACAAAAATTAAATCTTTAGCTATAAATATATTCTTCGTGGAATTTATTTTAATAATATAGTCATATCACAAAAATTCTTGTAGAAATAAGTATTAATCCTTAGTCATGAAATATTAAAGTTTGTAGCTAACTTTTAGTTACGCTATGTTGCTCCCAAACGCACACGCAAGTATACGTTATCGTACAAGTAATATAATGATAAATCGAGTGTTGAACCCACAGAGACTTGTGTAAACTACTCACTAATTCACTATAATTGTTATTCAATCAAGCCAGGATAAAAATCCAATAATGTAACTATGCTACACTACGATTCTAAGAAATAACTAATTATCAAGTAACGAGTTGATTGTTGTTTATTCAATAGAGACAAATATTCCAGGGTTGTGATTGATTCACCATTCATATGGTGTTCTAATTAACTCTCCCTTTCATATAATTCACTCACGGTTGCTAATTAATCGATAATTGCTCTCATAGCCTTCTCCCGAAGCACTACTCACCTATTCTCAATAGATTAACGCCTATATTCGTATGAAATTAATCTATTAGAATGCATTAAGATTAGGATATTTAATTAAGCACGGTGACTAGGTATATTCATATCCTAACCACAAATTCGCTCCCCTGAAGGGTTAAGATCGCGCTCTCTTCAACTATTCTCTAATCTATACACGGCTTTCCCAAGCATAGCATAGATAATATATAGAACCTAACTGATGGCCAGACAATTAAGCAATTAAACACAGAATTGAAGAAACAACCATATATTGAGTGAACTATAATCAAGGTTAAGCTAATGTCAAACAACAAAATTCATGGCCAAATCACAACCCCAGAACAATGGGTGTTTAGCCACTCATGCTAAAATCAAACAATTTCATAAGTGTTGAATTAATTGTAAATACTAAAAAAAGATGAAGAAAACTGAGAATCCTTCGGTTCCTAGCAATTCCATGTGTATATTTCCTCCAAAGTGGCGTCCCCCTCCAAAGTGGCATCTTTTCCTCAAAATTGAGTTTAGACTTGTTTTTATACGTGTTGGGTAGGTCTAGGGTCGAATTAACCGAGTCCCGATCGAAATAGGAGAAGTTCACGTCATCGGTGCCCTAAGTAACGACGGGCGCCCACCAGGGCGCTGCCTTGGAAATCCATTATGTCCCCAGCGCCACAGGTGGCGCCAAGCTCTGCCTGTGGCGCCCAAATTTTGATTTTTCCGGTTTTGTGCGTTTTAGCACTAATTTTGTGCGTTTCGTCCCCAATTGCTTCCAAATCATTCCTACACATAAAAACACCACAAATCAATATAAATTATCACAATTAACATCTAAAACTCATGAAACAAAAGTAAAATATGAGGCGATATACATGAAATTATATATACTTTAAGCTAAACATCAACACCCCACACTTAGACTCTTGCTCGTCTTCGAGCAATGGGACAAAATACTACCCTCCAGCACTTACAAAGTTCATTATCGAGGAGCTTTTTACTTTTAAACCACACACTTTACCACTTGACTATGATCGATACCGGCAATCAAGTATGAACATACAAAAAATTCACACTCTTCCCCTTCTTTAAACATGCCCAAGTATAACAATTTAATCAATCATACCAACAACCGATTTGCAACCACCCAACCTCAAGAGTCAACTTGTAACCACTAATGTCACGACCCAAAATCTATGGGTTGTGATGACGCCGGACACCACTGTCAGGCAAGCCAACTCCTTAATCAGTTGATATAACTTCTTGTTTAACAATTTCGAAATCGTTGCCTTTATTGCATTTCATAATCAAATAAATAATTTTTTGTAAATTAAACACGACAAGAAATCTATTTAATTCAATAAAACAAGACTCAACACATCCCCAGAACCCGGTGACACAAGTACATGAGCAGTTTCTAAGAATTTATACAATTATACAACTCTTGTCCGAGAAATAAATGGGACAAAGGCAATAGATATAAAATGTAAGTACACAGAAGGGAGACTCCGGCAGCTGTGGAACGCCTCTGGATGAATGCAGCCCGTATAAGTCCCCAAATAAATCACTATACTATAAAGGTATCTGTGCAACAAAATGCACAGAAAGTGTAGCATGAGTACATATACATATATGTACCCAGTGAGTATCCCGTCTAAACTCGAAGAAGTAGTGACGAGAGGTCAACTAGATACTCACTAAGGTCCAGCAACGTAATATAGAATGAGATAAGGCTAAAGCAATATGCATGCGAAATAGTAAGCAACAAGTATATGAACACATAATGTAACACAAGTAAGAGCACCAAG
>ML281944.1:28906-51300 GCA_005239495.1 Nicotiana undulata | reverse complement strand
CTGTTCTGGTAAGGAAGAGGGGTGATGTTACTGTTATGCACGAGGGGACATGTCGTGCCGAGTGTTGATATTGTTATATATGCACTACGGGACATGCCGTGCCGATTGATATTTATTATATACACACGAGGGGACATGTCGTGTTTTGATGTTGTGATATTGTTATATATGCACGAGGGGACATGCCGTGCCGATTGATATTTGTGATATATGCACGAGGGGACATGTCGTGCCGATTTGATATTGAGATTACGCACGAGGGGACATGTCGTGCTCTGTTATATGATTGATTTCCGTATACTGATAGCTGTTTTCTTCGGTTTCTGTTTTTACTTTCCAGCCTNTAGCCTCGTCACTATATGCTAAGTCTAGCCTTGTCACTACTTCGGTCGGGGTTAGGCTTGGCACTTACTCAGTACATTGCACTTCCTTGTGTTGTGCAGACCCTGCTACCGGACCCCGTGGAGCGTTCTGAGGGAGATACCTTCAGTCCACGTCAGAGCTTCGAGGTATACACTGGCGTTCGTGGATCCCGAGGCTTCTTTCCTTTACCGCTTCATTGTCTTTCTCCTTATTTTCAAGACAGTGTTGTATTTTCATTCCAGACTTGTATTTAGTATTCTAGTAGCTAGTCCGTAAGATTGTGACACCCCGGTTTTGGGAAGTTTACGTTATTTTATGATTTTTATGTTCCTCCCTTCCGCATTCAAGTTTTTGGTTATTTTTATTATTGACGTTGGAAAAGATTATTGTTGGGAAAGGTATGTTATTGATGTTCGGTTAAATAGTGGTCCCACTAATATCTCGGAATGTGATGGAAAATTGGTTGAGGCTAATGAGTTAGCGTTTTATTTCGTACTAAATGATTTTTGAATTGCTATTGCAAGTTACACGTTGGTTGGCCTAGCGGGTTCAACGTTAGGCGCAGTCACGGCCTAAAGGGTGGGAATTTGGGTCGTGACAACACCACACTTGCTAGGCAAGCCAATGTTAGAGTTCGGTTAGCTATTTACTTTTGATTATCCATTTAAACATAATAAACAATTATAAAATAAACTTAAGCT
The DNA here is from genome assembly GCA_005239495.1 of Nicotiana undulata. Classification (NCBI taxonomy): domain Eukaryota; kingdom Viridiplantae; phylum Streptophyta; class Magnoliopsida; order Solanales; family Solanaceae; genus Nicotiana; species Nicotiana undulata. Next base: position 50,236 of record ML281944.1, on the reverse strand, counting down.
ACTGACTTTCAATGAATAATTCCAAACATAAAATAATAAACACTTAAATAAACCGAGCCACGAACTAATTATATAAGTAACTCTAGAACTACCCAAGGTCTGGTGTCACAATTCACGAACTACTAGAGAATACTACAAATAATGGGCTGAAAGAATTATAGTGTAACTGTTCTGAATATAATAAAACAGTTTTATAAAAATAGGAGAAGACGCTCGGGATCTGCGAACGCCGACAGATATACCTCATGTCTCCGAATAAATGAATAGCCACTCTAAATATCACTGTTGCTGGTCGATACCTAGATCTACACAAAAGAGTGCAGAGTGTAGTATCAGTACAACCGACCCCATGTGTTGAGTAAGTGTCGATCCTAACCTCGACGAAGTAATGACGAGGCTACGGCGGGGCATTAACAACATATAACCTGTGATAAATATATATACAATAACGCAATAAAACAATTCTACACGAACAAGAAAATAAAATGGGACAATAAATATAAAGAAAGAAGGAAATCTAAACAAATAATTAAGTACTGCAACAACAATGAAATAACTCAGCCGCCTTTTCCAGGCCTCAGCCATAACCAATTCTCAAATAAGTTTACAAATTTCCATACTTTAACTTTATATAAAAGTAGTGCCAAAATATGAAAAATAGTAATAAAAAATTGTAAAGTTTTCAAATCTTTGTTTTTCTTTGAAAATCAGTAAAAAAAAAATATAAATGTCCTCCCTTATCGCTCCTTGTTGCGGCATGCAACCCGCTCCCATCTGTCCACCCTTATTGCTCCTCCCTAAGTATATGACCCTTATTACTCATGTTGTAGCGTGCAACCTGATCCCACCTGTCCACCCTTATTACTCCTTGTTGCGGCATGCAACCCACTCCCACCAGATATATCATATCAATTTATTCATAAATTTCACAATTTCAGGCCAAGCCTTTCACAATACTTTTATTTCCACAATTTCAAACAGAAAACAGTATAGTCCGTAAGCTTCAACCAATATCATTTCACAATAAAACCAACCAGAATATATGTAAACACCGTAACGCTGTCAACCCATCTCAGTCTTTATGTACCATGATAAGATAACATCCAACACTTTTAATACACTTGCCACAACAATTGGCAACAATCAATTGAAACCAAACAACCACGTAAACCTCAACAATCATAAAACAGTTAAACTGCAATTCTCATAACTTCCTCAATATTATAAAAAATGAAACCAACAGGAAGATAGAGAGATATATATATATATATATATATATATATATATATATCGTAAAAACAATGCAAAACTACTCAACCATTTTGTACCACAAGGGAACCAAATAAACAACCAATACTCTTTCCAAAATAACCACAGTAATATTTAACAACAAAATAATAAAGTCAACTAGTCATAGAAACGATAATGAACAAAGAACAATTAAGGCAAGCATCAATTAAGTTGGAAACGGAAAAGGGATCATATTTATCAGGAAAATTGGGTGGTGCATAGATACTCGTCACCTCACCTATACACCACTGTCGCGCCCCCCTTTTTCCTCGCACGGGTTAGGTACGCGGAGATCGGGTTTCATGACATTCTTGACAACTCCTTATAGGAAAAGGTTTAAGGAAGAGTCGCCACCTAAAGATTTCATGGTGCGTTAGGGCACCTAGAATAATTAACTCATAAACTAGTTTGCATTACTAGAGATTGGGTAAGGGCTTGAAGTTATCCTAAGGGGAAGGTGTTAGGAACCCCTCAAGATCCATAATTGTGGGTCCCATCCAAGTAATTTTGTGAATTTGGACGGTAAACAATAGCAAACAAGCCACATGTAAGAGGGGATTTCAAGTAAATACTGAAATTACTAAAAGAAATTTAAAGAATAACAAAGTAAAAGCATTTGAATGAAAATGTCCTAGGGTTTAAAGCAATATGGATCACATCAATGCAATACCCAGTATGTCATTCCTCGAAGACGGGCTACACGTGGTATTAGCGCACCGGTCATCATATCCATATTCTACCCTTCCCACCCCGCTAAGGTATTTAAAACGCGTGTGTTGGTCACGAAGCTTATTGCGTGTTGTTTACCCATCCCGTTCTATAAGTCCCGGAGGGTGTTTAAGACTACTAATCCTATAAGGGGAGTACTAGGCTGACCCTAAGGTTTAAAGGATAAACTCTAAGCGACAAGTGAAGAAACAATTAGGACTTGCACATACGGGATACACATAAACAAACATATGGCTCATAGATCCTCCACAAATAATGCACGTTAATAGGACGTCTCAAACACAAAGAAGTCTCAGATTTCAGAACCTAGAGTGGGGATTTCAAATGTGAAAAACAACAGTAGTAAACAACAGGTTTTGATGAGTTTTAGAAAAGGGAAGGAGTAAATGACTTTAAATCCCAGTAGTTTGTAGGCAAAACAAGAATTCTAAGTATAGAGACAGTAGAAAATAGAGGATTTTAGTGAGTTCCAGAAAAGAGTACATGATTGATTTTAAAACCATTTGTAGTGACAGGCAGTGTATAAAAGACGGTTAATCAGATTTTATCAAATATTGATCCTAAGGCTTGCCTAGGCGTCTGAATATATGTTGATTACTAATTTAAGACATAGGTGGAATGCAGATCCCCAGATTTTGCTTTTAATAGACATATGATGAGAAAATGCAGATCCTGCAGGCATGGTATCTAAGAATGCAAGCAGGATGTCGAGTATGAAACCAGTTTGGGTTTAAATTCAGAAAAATATTTTCAATCATTGAAGTCTATTTTAAATGAGGTTAGTTATTACACAGATGGTTCAGGGACATGGTTTCACTAAATTATCGAACCTAGCGCATGATTTCTAGGAGTTCTTTGCAGTACAGTTTAACACAAGAGTCTGAATACATGTTGAAAACGAACAAATATTCCTAAAGTCACATGATGTCTAATGCAATTTCTGATGGGTCTTGTTATTATGAACCTAAGCAGCATTTCTAGATGTGAGGCATGAATATGCAAGAGATGATATTATTAACAACCATTTCATCTAGTTATTTAACTACGGACAGGATCACTATGTGAGAAGTAATTATAGCAGCCTTTTACGGGTATTTTAGCATGATTATTTTTCTAAGTGAGTATGCATGTGATGAGATGCAGAAATAAATATACCTAATAACATGATTTCTATTGCATGGTAGATATGTCCTAAACAGGATTTCTATTGCACACATAGGTGAAGTAAATCCTAAGCATGGTTTCTACCCGGATTTATACTAAACATGCATAATCCCACCCTTTTCACTATCCAGCCCCGAAGCTATTTTACAAATAATTATTACAGACCAGTATAGCATGAAATACACAACTGAATAAGAAAATCAAGAAGCTATACTATAGAGAGCCTAACAATAGGCCCAAGTACCAGATCCACTTGCCGTATGCCATGGCCTTCAACCCAAGTGTGTCATAGTCTCTAAGGACCTCAGAAGATCATGGACAGTGCTTCACACCCAGGTACCCTAGCCAAGGATGAGTAAGTGCAGTGTAGAGTGTCAGCCTTATGTGTCAAAGTTCAATGGGTACTCAAGGTCCCAAAGGCAATGCTCACACGAAGGAGGCTGAACCTAAAGTCTAAGAGTAGTGATAGGTGCTTGCAGTGTAAAAGAGTTGAGTTTGAAAAAGAGTAGTTTGAAATAACAGTTTTTGAGAATAGCTTCAGAGAACCATAAAAAGTTTTGTAAAACAGTTTGCAAAAAGGGAGAAGCAACACAACTACAAACCAGCAAATAGAGAGTTCAAGAAAACAAACACAAACAAGGATAGGAAGTTGGGGACAATTAATCCCCATGTCAGCAGTAGAATAGATTTACAGGTTCAAATAGTTATCACATAGTTGTCACAAAGCATCACCTATTAGCAGAGTCATGTATTAGATATAGAGTCAGAATCATACAACATTTAGGTATCATGTGGAGAGGGGCATAGGCTTATAACATAGGAAGCTAAGTAGTGGGTGAAAGCATGTAACAGCGATCATGTTGAGATAAGAAACATTAACCCATAGACAAGTAAGCATACTAGTTGCATAAGTCTCACATAGAGTCACACATTAGGAAACATGAGACATATTAGGCTACTAGGAAAGGGGGAATAACAGGGACATGCTAATTTCACCAGACTTAAGCAATCATAGAGAATCACATGGGGAAAGCAGAATACTTATCAGACTAAAAGGGGGAAAGGACATTATAGAGTCATGATAACTACATGGTAGGCAATAGAACCATAGAATAAAGCACAAAAGGAACAACAAGTACATAATCATGAACTGGAACATGTTGTGGGGGGGACTTGTAAAATTAGATCAGAGACATACGAGTTGAGTGATATAGAATAGCAGAGTGCAAAGAATTGGAGCAGCAACAGCAATACGCAGAGCAAAGGAGTAGTAGGACAGCAGTGTGCAGGAATAAGAAAGCAACAAGGATTACTCAGTTTTGGCTTTCAGCCAACTGAGTAGTCAACAATTGGTGTAAAGAGCAAGAAGAGATGTGTATGGAAACACAGAAGTTTCAGAGCAATGTACTCAGTGTTTTGTGAGTGAGATCAGTCAGTGTGAATCTCTATGTGTTTGCAAAGAGGAAAAATAGCTCTTTATATAGTTTGAAAAATGAGTAGTACATGGGCAAATTATGGAAGTAACAATCAATCAATACCAATCAAGATAACTTGACTCCTTTAATTAAGGAGTCTAGTTCAAACGGTATAATAGAGGCAAAATAAGGAAAAGAAATCAGTCTAATTAAGGCTGATTCTGTTAAGTTAGGGCAATGAAACCGCATAGTGCATAAATAAAGCCAAATACATAGTGTGTAACTAAGGAAAGCTGAACTAACACATTTATAAAAATAAAATAGGGTATCAGTTTGAAAAATCAATTAAGAGGATCTCGGATTCCATTATAATCACAGGGAATCCGGAATAGTTAAGGAAAGCATCATATAAACATGGAAGGAATTCAAAAAATGACACAGAATTGCAGAAGGAATACACAAGATCATGCATTTAAGGAAAACATCACAAGCATGGGATTTTACACAAAAGAATCAACATAAATCAACCAGTAAAGAGCCAGTAGGGTAAAGGTCGGAATTTTCAAGAGTTCAAACAGCAATCACTTATCAACACAAAGAGGTATTCATAGAAATTAACAGGAAGAGGTCATAGTAGTAGATTAAATAGGAGTCATAGAGAATACATGGATTCATACACTCAAATAACAAAGAACAACCCAGAATACTTAGGGTTTCACCAAGGACAGTTAAAATAAAATAAAATCGAGAGATAATAACTTAAACAGCATGGATATCAAAAGAATCAAAAGGAAGCTGCTTTGAGCAAAGGGTATAGAAACCCTAGTTTTCGAAATCGTTTAAAACCAAATTTTCCGGATAAAAACAAGAAAAAACTTCATAGCATGGTAAATATAAGACGGGTCTTAAAGAAAACCCAAAGATGCAGAGGACTAGGATTTCGTGGAACCCCAGAAAAGAGGGCAAACCTCGTGAGTGACCTCGATTTAGGCTAGGGATACTGCAAACTTACTCAAACGACCGAGGGTGGCGGGAAAACGGCAAGAGACCCATAGGAGGTGAGTGAACCGCTCCAGGTTCATCTGAAGAGCCTAGGATGTCACTGAGGGGTTGAGAGGCGGGTAGATGACCAGGAGGTGATGGAGAACCAAGTTTCCGGTGAGAATCCACCGGAGAAAGACGACCAGAGACCATCGGAGAAGACGAAGTCAAGGAGACTTCTGGAGAGTCATAGAGAGAGATAGAGAGATAGATAGAGGAACCGTCTCGAAGGAAATGAGACGGAGGGGGGGTTAGGTTAGAGTTAAATTAGGAAGGTGTAACCTGGGCCGTTGATCTAATTTGATCAACGGCTCAGATTGATTTAGGATTGGGCCGGGTAGAAAATTGGGTTTGGGTATTGGATTTTAATTGGGCTTGGGTTGGGTTATTTAATGTGATGGGTTGGGGTTAAAATTGGCTAGGTTTTAAAATAGAAGTGGCTAGATATTAAATACCCATAAAAATAGATAAATAATTAATAAAATAGCTAATAATTATACAAAAAGTGAAATTAAGTTCAAATAGGTGAAATTACAGTAATTAAATAATATTAACTGTAAAAAAATGCATAAGTTTTGAATTAAACAACACAAAGTATTCAATTGAGCTATAATTATAAAATTACTGTAATTAGAATTAAATGAGACCCAATTGGTTAATTTGTGAAATGATTGAGTCCCAATGGACAAGAAAATGATTAAAAGTAGCATGCCGAGCTGGGAGCATTTTGAAATTATTTATAACATAATTTGTGAATAATTATTAAGATATGAAATATTAAATAAACATGAAAATAACTTAATAAAATATGGAAAAATAGGGGAAAATACTCATTACTACAAAGAGTGATTTTGAAAGCTTATATGCAGGTTTGAAAATAATTTGAGGAAAAATTGAGTATCAACAACCACGCTCATGCATTTCACATAGCAAACAAGTGGGGATTCCTATTCTCTCAAGCCAAAGTTAGACCAAACACTTACCTCAATTTCGCAGGCCACTCACTGCTCAATTATAACTTTTCCTTTAGAATCTTGCTCTTACTTGCTCGAATCTAATCATAATTAACTCAATATCTTTAATTAAGTCTAAAGGAACTAATTTTATTGAAAATTATAATTTTTCCTAAGTTTTCTAAAAAGGGAAAATCCGACCCCATGCCTGCTTGGTCTAAACTCGGGGTTCGGACCAAAATACGTTTATCCATTCACCCATTCACCCAAATATACAATTAGTTTCGAAATCCGACCTCAATTCAAGGTAAAGATTCGATTTTTACAAAATTTCTTAATTCTACCTAAACCCTCAATTTTTACCATGAAAATTCTTAGTTTTTGATTTAAAAGTGATGAAAAACAATGAGTAATTGAAAGAGTAATGTTTAGAATTAATTACCTATGACTTGGGGATGATATTTGATGAAAGAATTTGTTCCTAGGGCTGTGGGGTTCGAAAAATTGAAGAAGAAGAAGTCTGCCCGTTTTATATATATTATTCTACCAGCTATTCTGCCTTGTTTCTCATGTCAAACGATCCTGAAACTCAATTTTTATGTCTCCAATGGATTCCTTGTGAAATTTTAATCAAGTTAGGCTTTTGAATCATTCCATTTGACCTTATAATGAAGGAGATATGTAGGTTTTAATATTTACAAATAGTGCAGATTTTTAATACGTCGTCAGTAGCAATTTCGTAATTAACCTGAAAAATGTGGCAACCTTAGTAAAATGCCCATAAAATCCTCATACGATATCCAAATTCGATGATTCTTTTTTAGACGGGTCAGTAATTACGATACAGATCTAATAATTCATTCAAAACAGAAATCGGAGCTGATTTGCTCAATATGATATCATTTATGCTTGAAGAAACGACGTCGAAGCATAAGAAAGAACAAGCGCAACACAACCCAAACCTATTTGAAACTCACCCGAGATCTCGGGGCTCTAAACCAAATATGCACGCAAGTCTAAAAGCATCATACGGACTTGCTCGTACGATCAAATCATGAAAATAACATATATAACTATGAATCAAACCTCGAAACTCATTATTTTCCTCAAGAACACTTATAGTTCATAACTTTTCAATCGGATGTCCGAATCACGTCAAACGAACTCCGTTTTTCACTAAATTTCACAGGCAAGGCCTAAATATCATAACAAATCTGTACCGGGCTCCGGAACCAAAATACAGGCCTGATACCAATGATTTCAAATATTAATTATTTTCTTTATTTCATAAATAGTTCAGCAAAATAATTTCTTTCAAAAATTGATTTCTAAGGCTTGGGACCTTGGAATTCATTTTCGGGCATACGCCCAAGTTTCATATTTTACTGCGGACCTCCCTGGATCGTCGAAATACAGATCCTAGTCCGTTTACTCAAAATGTTGACTTAAGTCAACTAAAACCAATTTTTTTTTAATTCTAAAAAGTATTATTTCTTATATTTTCACATAAAAGCTTTCATGTATCACGTTCGGACTGCGCACACAAATCGAGGTGGTTAAAATTAATCTCTTTATTGCTAATAAGCCTAGAATTAGGTCTAAATTCTTAAAATAATTGTTTGGGTCATCACACTAATGAAATTTATTGTATACTTGTATGGTTACAATTAGAATAGATAACTTTGAATTAATAAAAATACTTCATTATTTTTTTATAGGGTGTAATAAGAATAGCATTAAACCTCATCGAAGTTATTTAAAAATGTATTCTGATTTTCGAAAAAACATTCTAAAATACACATGTCCTTGTATTTTAAAATCTTAATATCGATTTATGTAAGATGAATATAATAAAAAATATGGGTCAAGTGACACTTCCGAAATGAAAGACCTAGAATGTTAGGACAAAGGAGTACGTTAACAAAAATTAAAACTACTATTAGATTTTATGGTACATAATTATTGTTATTTTATAAATTAGATTCAATTTAACTGATTAGTAACTGAACGATCTTCTGGTTAGTGTTGTGCAACATCCCTTGATGAACCTTCAACAATATATAATACAAATGTGACATTAATTTTAGTATCAAGTATTATTTATCAATAATTTGTTCTTCATGTATTTAATTTTGATTAATAGACACAAATAACAACATGTGCAACGGACGTACAATATAATAAGTAAAATAAGGGAGTAATAATAAGTTAAAAAAGGAGTAGTAAGTATCTATGATTTTTTTTTATAAGAAAAAGTTGCCAAAATTGACATTCTATAACAACTCATAATAGGAATTGGTAAATTTTTAGCCTTATTTTAGGTCTAGCAAAGATAGCCCCAAACAATTGGCATTATATAGCCAAATCCTACAAAATACTACTCTCTTTTATATTCTCTCTATAAAAAATTAACAAACGTCGTTTCAATTTCCCCGGCGACATGACATCACTTCTGCCGGAGACTGACATCATATCTACATTCGCCGATCTCGATCTCATCATCATCATCCTCGATAATTCCTTAGTCCTCGTAGTATTGTAGTAGTACCTATTTTCAGCAGTGCTTTTCTCTTTCAATTCTAATTCGTTCACTTTCCCCTACGCTTCTGCAGTTCTCTTGCTGGACTTAAAAATCCACCAAAACGACGACATTTTATTACTCTTCTCACTCATCGGCGGGTTTCTTCGGTTGTCGGAGTTGATATCTCGCGATTTAATCAATGGAATTCCGAAGGATTTTGATCTACAGAACGCCGGCTCGATGTCGCATCCTCCGCCGCCGGCGCCAATTAAGCAAGAACAAGGGCGCACGTTAGTGCAGTGAGGGAAAAGTTTGGAAAGTCAAATGCCGAGGCAAATTGAACATCTGCATTTCTTTGAAGGGTGTTTCGGACATTTCCAGATCTCTTCTTCAATGTAGTACGCCATTAATTTTGTAGTCTCTTCTCTTGTTGTACGTTGGCATAGAAGTGATTTATACTGGTTTCAGGCAAAAAATCAGATCTAAAAATCCAATTGCGGCATGTGTATATTACGTTGTATATTGTGTACATCAGTGTATATCACACACAAGTTTTTAAGGACGTCTGTGTATATCACTTTGTATATCGGTATACAACACAATTTTTGGACGCCCATATATATCACATTGTATATCGTATATATAACACTATATACACAGATACACATAATATACATGAGATATCACTCATGTACATAGAAGTATACACGAGTTACAATAGGGGATACACATGTGGAGTCGTCTTGAACTTGAGTTTTCAATCTGAAATGTGTTATTCAAAGAAGAAAAATAAAATTTTAATATTTTTTTTATATACACATTATTATTATTATTATTATTATTATTATTATTATTATTATTATTATTATTATTATTATTATTATTATTATTATTATTATTATTATTATTATTATTATTATTATTATTATTATTATTATTATTATTATTATTATTATTATTATTATTATTATTATGTTATACATTGTGATATACAAATAATATAATTATCAATTATTGATCAAAAAAGGAAAATAAATTTTTGATATAGCATGTTTAAGCAAGTTCTAAAATATAAAAATAATAAACATAATTGTGGAGTAAATAATATTTTAGTATACAAAGAAAATTAATTTTTGATGTACACAAAGAAGAAAAATAAACGTATGATATCCATTTTGGTATACATATGTCTGATGTGCTATATACTGTGATATTCAAATAATATAATATTTTTATCATGATATATACTGATATAAAGGCAGCAATAACTATATAATAATTTTATATTATTGATAGACAAAGAATAATATTATTTGTATACAAAGAATGACATAAAATTTTAACATACATGATGGTATAGACAAAGAAGAAGAAAAGTTGTGATATACATATTATTATTGTGATATACACTTATTGGCTATTTGATGTCAATAATCTATAACTAGGACTATTTTATGCCAATTATATGAGTATGTTGTTATACCATGCCAAAATTCCAAAAAAAATTAGAACAAAAAAGTTAAGTTATAGAGTGGGTTTCAAACCCAGGTAAATGGGTAAGGAAAGGAACATGCGCAATCCAGTAAACCAACCTCGCCATCAAAAAAATTTGTTTAAGGAGTGGGCAAGAAAAATATATAAGGGGTCCTCAGTGTAAATACAAACATATATAACATATATATACATAATTTTTGCTGAAACTAACGGCCCCGTGAAATCCCAATATCGTATGTAGGTCCTCCCCTGCATCGAAAGGTCATAATACCTGAAAAAGTGGATTCTGCTTTAGTAGCAATGATTTTGGCCTTAGGCCACCTGTCTCAGAATGACCGTATAAAAGAAAAGCTCTCTCTTACCTCCTCTTGACTATAAGAAAGGCAAGAAAACACTTATGTGAGGTTGAACAGAAGCACTCAAAAATATTTTAAAGTTATAATGATGGAAAATTCTGGATAGCTAATAAACATCTTCTAATTTACAATAAGGAGAAAAAAAAGAGCAAAAACATGATAGAGGATGTAGCCAATAAATTGCGTCGAGAAAATAAAATCAAGACCGAAAAATATCGCAACAGTCGTAGTATTTGATATCAAATATTTGAGTGTACAATCTCTATGAATCCTCTAATTCTTCTTTTCAATAGTAAATAAATTCAAGGGCGTTTGAGCTTGATTTTGAATCTATATTTATTTCCACGAACGATGATCTTGAATTCAACTAGCACGAACTTTGATTTGAACTCGTACTCCTTGAATCTTGACTTGTTCTTCTCTCTTGAGCTTGATTGCTTGAAGCTTGAAACTTGTAGAGAAATTTGTGGCGTTTGATCCACAAGCTCTCTCTTGCTTCTTGTTATAACTTCTTATGTCTTTTTTGGGTTATGAAGACCTCTATTTAAAATTGTGGGAGGGAGGAGTTGTGATAAGAACAAACTCTTTCCGACCAGTCAAATTGAAGTGTGACACGGCCGCATCTGATTGGCCAGAACATGTCACTTGCACCCCTGGCGTGGTTTCATTAGCCTTTTAATGTAACTTGGCATACCTTGTCATTTTGACATGTGGCATGGTCCTATTGGATCTTTCATTTGACGTGGTGTGCCACGTCATTTGACACGTGACACCAATGGACCTCTAGGAAAATGACATTTTGGGCTTAATGAAATGGGCTCATCACTTTAGCCCAAATAAATGGGCTAGCCTAATGAATTTGGACTTATATAATTAATCCAATTCTATTAGCCCGTAATATTTATTTGGACCAATATATCTTGAATTTATAATATAATCCAAATTATTTTATGGATTTAATTTTAATAAAATTTATATGCCTACAAATGCCCCTACTTCAAAATTTGTCGAGGTGTAAATTTATCGAAGCTCAAAGAATAGACTTGAAGTAACTGTAAACTAACTACTCTCTTTTTCTATATAAGAAAATGATATTTTCTATCTTGTCATGACTTTGAACATGTTGACAAGTTTGTAACTTCAATTTTATAAAGCCACGGTAACCAAGCATGTCTGAGCGAAAGGAACCCACATAACGAAATTATGTTTGCATGGATCTTTTAACGTGGCATACTGCCGACGTGTTTGGCCTTTAAATCTTTCTTTGGAAAGAATTCAACTTCGTCACGCCACCCCTGGCCAAGTACTTTTAGAAGATGATCTGATTCCTTCCTAAAGCCTAATATTGCGTCCATGTAGCTATCAATTATCGTAGCCGCCTTAACTACTGATCGGAATCTATTTCCCTACAACCTCCTTAGAAATCTATATAAGGACGTGTCATCTCCATCTTGTGAGCATCACTTCGCTGTGCAGACAAGCCATATTAAGTTTGCCTTCGATAATTAGAAAATATCATAAGGTAATTTCTTCTTCTACGTATTTTTTTATATATTTTTTTGTAGGCCAAGAGGAGAAGGATATGTTCTTGGTTAACAAGATGATCCATGCATTAATCATAGGGTGTGAGGGGATGGGTACTCATCCCCGCCCGAATATCGGAGAGATTACTCTCAATGTGGCTCGATTATCGGAGAGATTACTCTCAATGTGGCTCGACTATCGGAGAGATTACTCTCAAAACGACCCGACTATCGGAGAGATTACTCCCAATGTGGCTCGACTATCGGAATGATTACTCTCAAAATGACCCGACTATCGGAGAGATAACTCTCAATGTGGCCCAACTATCGGAGAGATTACTCTCAATGTGGCCGACTATTGGAGAGATTACTCTCAAAATGACCCGACTATCGGAGAGATTACTCTCAAAGTGGCCCGACTATCGGAGAGATTACTCTCAATGTGGCCCGACTATCGGAGAGATTACTCTCAATGTGGCTCGAGCATCGGATAGATTACTCTTAATGTACCCCGGCTATCGAAGAGATTACTCTCAAGGTGACCCGACTATCGGAGAGATTATTCTCAAAATGAAACAACTATCGGAAGGCATTTCATCCATTTAGACCTTTGTGCCCATTCTAATACTCTTGATTTGGACTTTGATGACCCTTTTTTTGCAGCCCCAAGAGATGGCAAATTTCAGATACTATACCTCACCTTACTCCAAACTTAGATATCTCATAATCGAGACTGAACATGGCATAAAACAAACCAAGCTTTTTGTTCACACCCCACAAGCTGGTCGGTGTGCAGCCTCATAGCCTTCTTTGAGGAACTCTCTTCATGTAGAAAACTGGTTCTTGAAGCACAAGTCAACTTCTAATCCATTTTCCAATATGTGGTCTCTCCAAGAGACAATCCATCTCCATATAGACGTTGCTAGCACCCTTCCAAACTTAGGACGTCGCATAATTCAAGGTGAAGTACATTGGGGAAACACAACAACAATCGAGGGCGAATATCGTCATATTCCAGGATAATGGGAATGGGTTGAAGATGTACTTGGTGGAAGCCAACAAACCCTTAGTACAACAAAATTTATGATGCTGTTTATGCCTCACTTTTCACTTATGATCGAAACTCAAACATTTTGCATGCATTTTGTGAGGCTTGGTGCCCTAAGACGAACACGCTTCTTACATCAGCTATGGAACTATCTATCTCTCTTTGAGACTTACATATCCTTGGAGGTCTTCCCATTGCGGGTTCTCCGTATGAAGAAGTGGTACCTGTGACAAGAGAACTTATTGGTTTGGATGAAAAACAGATGAGATTAATTCCTCGATCTTGCGAGTATTTATTTGTTGCCTTCCATCACCTTAAGGAGGGTACGAGTGCTAACCAAAAGGTCTCCTTCAGCAAGTGGACACATTTTTGGTATAAAAAAACTTCAATACATAAACCTGCTCCACTGCAAAAGGAAAAGAAATTTGCCCGCCTAAAGTCGACACATAATCCTAACAGAGTTATTCCCGAGACAACAAGGTGGTCAAGTGATCAAGAAGCTATATTCTCCAAGCTTAGGGTGAGGTCTGACAAGAAAAATGAACCATATGTAACAACATTCTTATCAATTTGGCTATGTTCCTTTGTTTTTCCCAAGGCAGAAAACTTCATTCTCTCGAGACTTTTAAGATGGCAAGCACGATGGCAGGCGGGCGAAAGATTAGCCTTGCGGTCCCAGTTTTGGTGGGTATTTATCATGGTTTGAATAAGATTTTATGTTTTTCCCAACTTGATTAGGTCAAAGTTTGTTTTCCCATTCATTATGTTTACGGATGGCTTGCACATTACTTCAAAACCCATTATCCACTTGCTAAGGGTTCGTCTGTCCCTTTGATGGTGGCATACTCATGAGAGGGAGATGCGAGGTACTTTGACGAGAAGGATGCAAGAAAACGCATCCACAATGGGGAGGATATAGTTTGGACACCAACAATGTTAACCAATTCTCGTCCTTATTATTATGTGGACAATGATGCCCCTCAAAAGTTGGAGTCAAATTACTTCATGAGCTTACGTTTTAATTGCCTCCCTTTGAGGTATGGTAACTCATTCATCATCGAGCCATATAGCCCGCATCAGTTTGGTCGTCAATTTAGGTTTTACCATAACGTCCCCGGTATTTTGGAGAATGATATCCGTAATGCCTCTCTAGATGAAGGACTTATATTTTGGAGGATTTGCACACTGTATCGGTCTATGTCACGTGCGGTTTTTCCCCTAACGGGAGATCCTGTGGAGAAGCCTTTATCCACCAATTATATGTCTTGATGGGAGAAAGCGCATGGGAAGTTTCTCGAGAATAATTTACAAGCTTTGGTAGACAATGTTGGGAAAAAGTCTACTACTCCTTTAGGAGGTGAAGATCAAGGTGTTGGAAAGACGCTCTCAAAAGTCAAAGAGCCACCTACTCCAACCCAAAAAATAGTTACGCAACATAAGAAAATGAAGCTTAAATCCTCAAAGGAAGCTTTGGAAGAGGTGGTGTGCACTTCAACAGATATAGAGAAACACCCTCCAGTTCTTCCATTTAGCACGCAAGTTCCTCAAGAAACAAGTCAGAGTACCAATGAAGATCAAAATTAGAAAAGGAAATGGCCTAACCCAGTAGAGATCATGGAGGTTCCAAGAGTTGATAGTCCCTCAAGAACACATACGTCTCGTAACAAGGAGGTAAAAATACAATCACCTTGCTCTCTTTTTTTTCTTAATCGAACGAATAGCTTCACTAAAAAAATTGTCCACTTTCTTTGCCTTTTCCTTATGCAGTTAAATGCCATTGTCCATTCGGTGGTATCCCCACATGACAAGCCGCAAGTGAGTAATGAATCTATCGAAAAGGCCTACATCTAAAGTGAAGTCGTCTTCAAAGGCATCATCTCTTCCTCATGACGAGACCCTAAAAAGACAAAATCTAAATGGGATAACTCGCGTTCCACCAATAACATATGCAACAGTGTCTATTTTTGAAGGAAAGTGCATTGTCTTTAATCTCAAAAGGGAATTCATCTTGGGACTTTGGGAGGATATTTGCAAGAGACTTTCCAAAACTCATGCAGAACTGCTCTCATCTTATAGGGAGAAAATCACTGAGATTTTCGAGGATATGAAAAAGGCGAACATTTTAGATCTTTCTCCATTAGAGTGTTTACTAGATTCTCTTCGAGCTTGTTGCCTCTTATGACTAAGAGAGAACCAATTTGGATGATAAGACGAGTCAAGATGAGAAGCTGGAGCTGATTTCCAAAGCTAAGGAGTGTCTTGAATCGTTAAAACTTGAAGCAAGTGAGAAAGTCAAGAAAGTTTCCTCTGGTGAAAAGAAACTGAAGAGAGTTGTGCAGAAGTTGCAGGCATTACAACAAGAGAGGGAGAACCTTGAAGGTGCTATAGAAGCGACTCAAAAGGAGGTTGAAGAGATTCAGACAAAAGTTTTAGCTGCCGAGACTGAGGTCTCTTCATATGAAAACGTAAATTTGCTGAATGATAAAGATTCGGCCAATTTGGAGGAGAAGAAGAAGAACCTGAAGACTAGCTGTCAAGAATTGATCAACTACAAGTTCTGTTTAGATTAGGCTATTAGCATTATCTCCCCTTTTATTTTTATGTTTGATTGACCTAGTGGATATTTATTTTATCTTAAATAAAATTGCTTCTCTTTTACTTTACATTGCCCGACATTTATCTTAGTTGCATAATTTTTAGCTTTACGCGCTTGTAACGAAAGATTCATATCTTGTCGTAGGAGAGTCCAAATAATGAACCGTTTGATTTCTCAAAAATTAGACTTCAATATCTAAAACATGTCAAAAACATAGAATCAAACACCATCATAATCAACCCAGATAATATTTTGAAACCAATATTAGATTCCACCAGGTAGAAAATTTCAGATTTGCGCAGTCTTACAAAAAAATCATATCTTGGTGTAGAACAGTCAGAATCATGAACCGTTTGATTTTTTGAAAACTTAAATTAAAAATATATAACATATCTAAAATGAAAATTTAATTCCTTAAGTATAGTTTCAGATAATAGTTTGAAATCAATACTAAGTTCTGACATAGCGACGATTTCATATTTGCGCGACCTCACCAAAACGTTTGTATCTTGATCAGGGGCGAAGCTATGTAGCTCTAAGGGTGGTCAACTGACCACCCTTCATCATAAAATTATACTATATATATATAGGTAAAATATTGGATATTGAACACCCTTTATAGCGAATTGTTTTTACTCTTTTCAAGTTTGAACACCGTAGATAAAATTTCTGGCTTCACCCCTGATCTTGATGTAGAAATGTCGAACTCACGAACCATTTAATTTTTTGGAAACATAACTTACAACTCTATAACATATCCAAAATGCAAAATTTAATTCCTTAAAGATAGTTTCAGATAATAGCTCGAAGTCAATACTAGGTTCTGCCACGGCGACGATTTCAAATTTGCGCGACCTCATCAAGACTTTTGTGTCTTGATGTAGGAATGTCGAAATCATGAACCGTTTGATCCATTGGAAAGTAAACTTCAAAATCTAAAACATATCCAAGGTATAAAATTTAGTACCATAAGGATAGTTTCAGATGATAGTTTGAAGTCGACTTTGGTTTCTAATATGCCGATAGTTCTAAATTAGCGCGGCTTCATCAAAATTATGTATTTTGGTGTGGAAACATCGAGATTGCAAGACCTTTTTAATTGCCAGAAATTGAAATTCAAGAGCTTCATTCTTACCAAATATCTAGGGTTCAAGTTTCACTGAATTTGAAATGTCGTGGAGGCTCGCCAAAAAAAAAACTTGAAGGTTTGGATAACATGAAGGCATAACGAATTCCTAGACTTCAATCCAAATGCTTAGCAGCCTCCTAAAAGATATTAATCATTTTATTGAAGATACCAATTTACCATAGCGTCTTTCCCCCTTCAAAATCTGATAGGATCAAAAGTTTAACAGAAGAATGGTATCTTAGCTCGATTTTCAAGTGTTGATTGATGAATTACGCTCCATCGTACTTCATTCGGACAACGATTGGGGGATTACGTATCTTTTGAGCTTATGCGACTGAACTCAGAATGAAACTCTAAGCTGCCTACGTACCTCGGTGAAGAGGATCAAGTTATACCGTAGTTCAGAATAGGTGGATTTTTATGTCCTAACTTTTTCCTAGGCCGCCTCTTTCGAGGTTTTCAATCTAGCAGACTCTTTTTTTTAGTTTTTTTTTTAATTTTTTTTTTTGGGCCATACACAGTTTATACTCTTGCGGGCCAAGAGTATAGGAACATGCAATTTAGGCTCATGCGTCAAGGAGCATTACAACTTCAACAATAATACTTCTTCAAAAACTTGCCATTGATAGGGCATATTCTCATGCCATCTGCATCAACCAGCTTGTAAGCCCCACTTGAATAAGCTTCTTGAATGACATATGGACCATCCCATTTTGAAGTGAACTTCCCTACATGTTTATGGGAAGTAATAATGGGTCTTCTTATTGCAAGGACTTGATCACCTACTTGAAAGAATTTTGGGCGAACTCTTTTATTGAAGCCGCGAGACAGTCGAGCTTGATAACATTCAAGACTCTGTTGAGCTTCCAACCTTTTCTCATCAAGAGCCTCCAACTCTGCTAATCGAAGTCGAGCATTTTCTTCATCGGTCTTCTTGAATAGCTAATCGTAATGAAGGTATTTGACGCTCGAGTTGCAAGACGGCTTCAACTCCATAAACGAGTGCATAAGGGTTCGCTTGTGTTAGCGTGCGGTGAGTCGTCCTATATTCCCATAGAGATTCTTCCATACGGTCATTCCAATCTCGTTTGGATTTGGAGACGACTTTCTTTAGCAAGTTGCATAAAGTTTTGTTGAATGCCTCAGCTAGACCATTGGCGGCAGCGTTGTACATCGAAGAGTTATGTTGCTAGAAGCCAAAGAGATCACAAACCTTGTTCATCAACCTATTATCGAATGGATTTCTGTTATCTGTTATTATGTAACGAGGAATGACAAAATGATAGATTATGTTTACTCGGATGAAACTTGCAACATTTTCCTTCTTTACCTCTTTAAGAGAAACAACTTCAGCCCATCTTGACAAGTAGTCAGTTGCAGCCAAGATGTATAGGTGCCCACCAGAGGACTTTGGTAGTGATCCAAAAGAATCCAATCCCCAAGCATCAAACGGCCAGGATGCAACAATCGGGTTCAACACTTCAAGAGGTTGATGAATAAAATTCGCATGGAATTGACAAGCATTGCATCTTCGAGCATAGTCCAAGCAACCTTTTACCATCGTCGGCCAATAATATCCCATCCTTTTTATATAGAAGTGGAGCTTTGGTACAGACTGGTATGACCCACATACCCCATAATGTGCCTCTTGCAAATCTTGGAGTGTTTCTTCTTCCCCTAAGCATCGCAAGAGTACTCCCTCAAACGACCTTCTGTATAAAGTATCTTTGTAGTAAAGGAAGCGAGGTGCACTATGACGGATTTCAGTCCTTCTCCTCTTATTTTCTGGAAGTATCCCATAGCATAAGTAGTCGATAATGGGTTGTCTCCATTCTTATTTCTCAACTTCAGAAACAGCGACAAGATGCTTGAGTTCATTTTCTTCACCTTCAGCCTCATTTGGAAGCGGTACTATCCATTTTTGGTAGACAGTAACTTGCGCTTGATCAGGCATGGTTAATGATGAAGTTAGGGCAGCTAAAGCATCAACCTTATTTTCTCTCCTTGGCACATGCTGAATAGTCACATCACCGAGCCACCCCAATAAATTTTTAGCGTAATCATGATATGGGCGTAGTTCAGGATTCTTGACCTCATAACTACCTAGAAGCTGATTGACCACTAACTGAGAGTCACCAAAGACTTGCAATTGCAACCGCTTAATTTCGACAATCATTTCAAGCCCAAGTGTGATGACCCAAGGGGTCAACTTATAAATTTAGACTCCGTTCCATGATTAATTGTCATAAAAAGACTAATTTTAAATACCTCTATTTGCGTGCGCAATCCGGGCGTGAAACCGGAAAGCTTTTATGTGAAAACATGAGAAATAGTGATTTCTAGAATTTAAATTTAATAAAAGTTGACTTTGGTCAACATTTTTAGTAAACAGACTCGGATCCGTGTTTCGACGATCCCGGAAGGTGCGCAATAAAATATGGGACTCGGGCATATGCCCGGAAATGAATTCGGAGGTCCCAAGCCTTAGAAATCAATTTTGAAAGAAATTGTTTTGCTGAAATGTTTATGAATTAAAGAAAAGAAATAATGTTTAAAATCGTTGGTATCGGGCTCGTATTTTGGTTCTGTAGCCTGGTACAGAGCTGTTATGATATTAAAAGGTTAACTATGAAATTTGATGAAAAACAGAGTTCGTTTGACGTGATTCGGACATCCGGTTGAGAAATTATGAACTTTAAGAATTCTTGTTGAAAATGAGGAGTTTTGAGGTTTAATTTACAGTTTTACATGTTATTTTCATGATTCGATCACACGAGCAAGTCTGTATGATATTACTAGACTTGCGTGCATGATTTGTTTAGAGCCCCGAGGGCTCGTGTGAGTTTCGGATAGGCCACGGGGTGTTTTACACTTGGAAAGAACTGCTGGTTTTTCATTTTCTAGTGTCCAGATATTTTGTTCATGTGATCACATAGGTAGTACAGCGATCGCATAGTGTAATCTCAAGGGGTCCCAATATTGTGTTGTGCGAAAGCAGCCGTGTGTATGCGATCTCGAAGCTTCACCCGGGTTGTGCTATGCGATCGTATAGTCCCCCACGCGATCGCACAGTGTAAAAGCAGGCTTGGGGGGGGGAGCCAGTGTTCTATGCGATCGCACTATTTCTCACGCGATCGCACTGCTCAGATTCCCATACTCTATGCAATTGCGACCCAAGTATTGCGATCGCATAGGTCTGTGCCCAGCTAATATAAATACTCTTTTAAAAACCGGGCAGACCTTCTTCTTCACCATAATTTCGAGGTTTTCAGTGCTAATAGCGATTTTCTTCAACCATTATCATCCTAAGGCATAGGTAACCAATTCTAAACTTTGTTCTTTCAATCTTTACTGTTTTTCATCATTTTTAAAGCAAAAACTAAGAATTTTCATGGTACAAATTGAGGATTTGAGTAAAATTAGGAAATTTTGTAAAAAATTGAATTTTTATATCAAATTGAGGTTTGATTTAAAAACTAATAGCATAATTGGGTTCGTGGGTGAATGGGTAAATGTAATCTAGTCCGAACCCCGAGTTTAGACCAAGCGGTCCCGGGGTCGGGTTTTCACTTTTTTGAGAAATTTTAGGAAAAACCATGTCTTTCAATAAAGTTAGTTTCTTTAGCATAGATTGATGATATTGAGTTAATTATGATTAGATTCGAGCAAGTTAGAGGTGAATTCAAAAGAAAAAGCAATAATTGAGCAGTGAGTGGCCTGCGAAATTGAGGTAAGTGTTTGGTCTAACTTTGACTTGACGGAATAGGACTCCCCACTTGTTTGCTATGTGAAATGCATGGGTGTGGTGTATAGGTGAGGTGACGAGTATTTATGCACCACCCAAATGGCCTGTTAAACATGATCTCTTCCCGTTCTCAATTTAATTGATCCCGATCTTAATTGTTAATTGTTAGTTATTGTTTCCATGACTACTAGGCCTCAGTACTATGTTGTTAAATATTATTTGGTTATTTTTGAAGGATATTGGTTGTGTATTTGGTTCTCTTGGGGAACAGAAATGTCGAGTAGTTTGATACTATGTTGGGATTATAAATATAAATATATATATAT
>ML281944.1:10252-28640 GCA_005239495.1 Nicotiana undulata | reverse complement strand
AGCTTCTCCATTTCCCTTCCTTATTTAGTCTTAGCATTTGATTCAGAGACATATATTATAGTTTTAGCAGAGTTAGTTTATTTATTCTTAGATGCTCATGACTATTGACTCCAGTTCTTGGGAGGTCTTTTAGGTTAATATGGGAACGCTAATACTTTATTATATTAATTATGATGTGGTTGCTTGCTTATTATTTAATTGTGAACTATTATAATTGAATAAAAAGTGCAGTAAGGTGATGGTTGGCTAGCCTAATTCCACGATAGGCGCCATCACGACCTGTTAGGATTTGGGGTCGTGACAACTACTTTGCTGTTAAATATTATTTGGTTATTCTGGAAGGATATTGGTTGTGCATTTGGTTCTCTTGGGGAACAGAAATGTTGGGCAATTTGATACTATGTTGGGATTATATATATATATATTCATGTCGGTTTCTTGACTATTTACATTGTTGTTATTCAAAGTTTACGGGTTATATTGTTTTCTGTTTGAAACTTTTGAATAAATTAGTGTGATAAGGGTGGATAATTGGTGTGATAAGGGTGAATAAATTGGTGTGATAAGGGTGGATAATTGGTGTGATAAGGATGAATAAATTGGTGTGATAAGGTTGAATAAATTGGTGTGATAAGGGTGAATAAATTGGTGTGATAAGGGTGGATAATTGATTGTGATAGTGTGAATAGGTGGGATCGGGTTGCACGCCGCAACATGACTGTGAAAAGGGAGGAAATGATGTTTTTACTGATTTTTAAACTTTGAATGATTTGGAAACTCTTGATTTACTCTCCAGTTTTTCTTATGTTTAGTACATGTGATTATTTCAAAGTAAGGTTTGGAAAAAAATTGGAAATTTACTTGAGAGCTGGTTACAGCTGAGGCCTGGGAAAGGCGGTTGAGTTATTTTTATTGTTATTGCAGTACTTGTTATTTATTTGTTTAGATTTCTTTCTTGCTTTATATAATATTGTTACAGTTTATATTGTTAAAGCCCCGCTGTAGCCTCGTCACTACTTCGTCGTGGTTAGGTTTGGCACTTACTCAGTACGTGGGGTCGGTTGTACTGATACTACACTTTGTGCTCTTTTGCACAGATCCAGGTACTGGACATCAGTAGAGCTAGTTCGAGCAGATTTTCCTATTCAGTTGGAGACACGAGGTACATTTGCCGGCATTCGCAGATTCCGAGAGTCTTCTCATATTTTACATAAACTGTTTTATTGTACTCGGAACAATTATACTATTTCTTTCAGCCCAGTATTTGTAGTATTCTTTAGTAGTTCGTGTTGTGACACCAGACTCTGGGGTAGTTCTAGACTTATTTATATAATTAGCTCGTGGTTCGTTATTATTTAATGGTTTAGTATTTTATCTGTGGAAATTATCTATATTCAGTTTACTTTAAATTTACTTATTGATTCTTAATAAAATAATCAAAGGGTATTTGATACTCGAATTCTAACATTGGCTTGCCTAGCAAGTATGGTGTTAGGCGCCATCACGATCCCCAAGGTTGGGAATTTTGGTCGTGACACCAAGTATTAGTTCTTGATACACAACAACGTTGTTAGAGTAGAGTTGCATCAACGTAAAAGAGTAGGGAAGAACTTCACCTTGAGAAGTGACCAATACTACACCAGCACCAGCTCCTCCACGATGTGCAGCACTATCAAAATACATCTTCCATGGAAGCTGAACTTCAATGACCATTGTGTCCTCATCAGGTAGTTTGTCAGTTAGCTCCCAATCATCAGGTATAGGGTGATCTGCCAAGAAGTCCGCTAACGCTTGTCCTTTTATAGCCTTTTGAGGGATGTGTACGATTTCATATTGTTGAAACTGGAGGTACCACCTTGCTAGTCAATCACTAAGGACAGGTTTTGACATAACGAACTTGATGGGATTTGCTTTAGAAACAAGACGGGCAACATGAGCTTGAAAGTAGTGCTTCAACTTTTGAATTTATAATACTAGGGCCAAACACAACTTTTCAATTGGCGAATAATTCAGCTCATTTGGTGTCATCATCCTGCTCAAGTAGTAAAGAGAGTTTTCTTTTCCCTCACTATTCTCTTGGGCCAACAGTGCTCCCATAGATCTTTCTTGTGTCACAATGTATAGTATCAATGGATTTCCAGGTATAGGAGCTGCGAAAAATGGAAGCTTCATCAAGTAGGTTTTGATACTTTCAAAGGCATTGCTACAAGCTTGGTCCCACTTGAAAGGAACAACTTTCTTCATGAGGCGACTAAATGGTTGGCACTTCCCAACTAGGTTTGAGATGAATCTTCTAAGGTATGCTAGCTTTCCTTGCAGACTTTTCAATTCATGGATATCCCAAGGATCAGGCATTTTCAAAATGGAATCCACTTTGGCTTGATCAATTTCGATCCCTCGATGTCGGACAATGAAATCAAGGAAATTTCCAGAAGTAACTCCAAAGGCACATTTCAATGGATTCATCCTAAGTTGGTACCTCCGGAGCAATTCAAATACCATTCTCAAGTCTTTCAAGTGGTCTCCATTCTCTCTTGATTTTACCACCAGGTCGTCAACATAGCATTTGACATTCTTGTGGAGAAGATCGTCGAAAATATTCTGCATAGCCCTTTGGTAAGCAGAACCAGCGTTCTTCAATCCAAAAGGCATTACCCTGTAGCAATAAATACCCTTGGGGTGCGGAATGCAGTAAGCTCTTCATCTTTTGGTGCCATGCGAATTTGGTTATAGCCTGACGAACCATCCATAAACGACATTGCCTCATATCCAATAGTAGCATCGATCATCAACTCTGGAATAGGAAGCAGGAATTCATCTTTGGGACACACATTGTTGAGATCCCTGAAGTTGACGCACACTCGAATCTGGCCATTCTTCTTCTTTACAGGGACAATACTTGAAACCCACATTGGGTATTTAACTTCCCGAATAAATATAGCTTCAATGAGTTTGTTAACTTCGGTTTCAATCAGGGGAACCAAGTACGGCCTAAAGCGCCTTTGAGATTGCTTAACACGGCGAGCGCCATTCTTTATCGCAAGGTGATTGACTGCCACTTTAGGGTCCAAGCTAGGCATTTCTTTGTAACTCCAAGCAAAGACATCCCTAAATTCGTCGAGTAACTCAATATAATTGTTTTCTTCATCAACTTCTAGTAAAGCACTTAGGTAGGTGGGTCTTGGTTCTTCATTAGTGCCAAGGTTAACTTCTTTTAAGGCATCAACGATTTCCTTCACCCCTTATTCAAGTTCCGGGGAAGCATCTTTCGTGTCTTCATCTTCTTGAGGATCCCCATCGTTGAAGGATATGTGATAACATGGTGAAACATCATCCAATTTCTCATCATACTCCATTAGAGATTAAAAAACCATGCTCGCTTTGTGCAGTAACATGATACGAAGAACCCACACTTTCTTCTTCTTCATAAAGCTCTTTAGTGTAGACCAAAATTTATGACTTCACCTTCAGTACTTCATCACACGAAACCATGACTTTTGTTTGTCGCTTCATTCTAGAAGGAACCAAACTTGGGAAATATTTAGAGATCTTCTGAATTTTGGGAGAAGCGGGGGTTCTTGTATTTTGATAATTTCTCTGGAACTTATTCCCCTTCTTTAATGGACCCAATATCTCAAATACGGAAGTTCTCACAGTTGATTTTCCAAGTCGATCAAAGACAGAAGGCATGTTAGAAGCGACAGATTCATCTTCTATAGTGATATAATTGATGCTCGCCCTTCTTATACAGATGCGCACTAGTGACGGTTTCTTGTATCCCAAACTTTCATGTGGTTGCTTCATTGCAGCTTCTGATGGGAGCTTCCCTAACTTTGACTAGGATCAAAAAATTCATTTGTTCTCTTTGTAGGGAGTGCCACATTCTGCAAATGATTTTGGGCTACAAACCATGCAAGCGGCTTCGAGGACAACTTTACTGCCTCAATTCATTTTGCCGTAAGAGTTAACTCCTTTAGCGTGTTGGTTAAGAGATTAGATGAAATTCCCTGGCCTTTTTTTAGGGACATATTGGAGCGCAGGACTTACTTTCTTGCCATAAGACACAATATCCCCTCTATGAGATTTATTCGCGTTGGGTTGTACCTCCTCAGTAACATCTTTGGCTTTACCAATAGTCACCTCAACTCTTTTAGTTATGGTCTCGTCATTCTTGTTTATCATTCCATCATCAACTTTTAGCTCCTTCAGAATGCGGTTCTTCAAGTAGAACTTTGCATCGGCGAAGTGTGACTCTTCCTCGGTGAATGGCTCATCATCAGCAACTATCTTCTTCTCGACTTCGCCCTTGTAGTATTTCAAACATTGATTGTAGGTAGATGTGATGTTTTATACGTCAATGCCACACAAGAGGGGGGTGATTTGTGTGGTGTACGATTTTTGCGTGCACTTGTTATAGAAGGATCACTTTCTTCTATGTGTTCCACCTCTTACTGTTTGCAGAATAATAAATACAGAACATAAGGAACATGGAGATGTTTACGTGGAAAGCACCTGGATCAAAAGGTGAAAAAACCACGACCTAATTCCCAGTAGGATTTTTCCAAAACTCTTTACTAAATCAGTGAGCCAAACTGCATTTACAAAAACTCTTTTGTAAACCTAGGATTACCTCTAATACCTTGTAGCAAACTAGCCTCTAGCTATTTGCGACAAACTCCAAGTTAGCTATAACTTGAAACACAAAGTACCTATTACAGACGCTTCTTGATAAAGTTGATAAGGTACAAGTTAAATCCACCTACTACAAATAAACTAGACTAAAAGACAACTGTTGGAACTGGTTCAAGTAGCTTCAGATTCGCACACTCAAATTTAACACGAACTGCTTGCAAAATTACCTCGCTGATTTTGCTCTCAATTCTTGCTTAACTTCTGTTTTTGTGCGTACCTGTACAAAAAGAACAATCTGCAATATATAGGATTAGTAAATAAGGAATTAACTAGAGTTATAATGTTATTCTTCCTTGGTGGAAGAGTTCTAGTTAATCTCAACTCCTCAAATCCTTCCTTATCTTTGATTCTGTTCTTACTGAATAAGGAGTCCTTCTCTTTATCACTTTGCAATCTTTTCGATCAGGAGATATTTCTATTTTACCATATTTCGTTTATCTCCTGCATGTGCACCTCACGTGCCTTTGACTCTGCTTGTGTCTATGTCTTCCAGTGATGGACCTGGTTCATTTCTAAGTTCCTTTGTCAATCTTCAAAACTATTCAATTTCTTGGGCCAACAAATTCCCCTTTTGATGATGAAAAACTTTGTGCGTCCATAAGCTTAGGTCTGTATCCAGCTTAATACAAAATTGACACATATTAGAGTATTAAGCATTTATCACAAAAGAACCATGTTCATTAGGTTATAAATACAACACAATCATTCTTCCCCCTTTTGGCATCATCGAAAAGTTGCAAAACTTATGTGAATCCCAGACATTTAAGAATTACTCATGGCCACTTAGGCAACTACAAGTACAATCATGGATTAATCATTAATAATTAACTACTAATTCAAACTATCAAAGAAATAGAAACACTGAATAAGAGCAAAAGCAGTAGATTTCATTGATAGAAAGTACAGTTCTTCCACAATCCACAAAATGAAATAAAAACAGTTAAAAACATGAGCAAAAACAAGAAAAACTCCCGAGTCTGGGTCACTGATGTTCTAGGCAGGCTAGGTAACTAAGGCTTGGAAGGGCTAGAACATTGGGTTTTGGCTTGGAGAAGAGTTAGCATATCTCGAAGAATTCCCTCATTCTTCTCCCTTTCCTTAGTAAGCTCAGCTCTGGGAGCATCCCTCTCAGATTCAACCTCTGCCAAATGGTTCTTCAGCCTTGCTATTTCAGAATCCTTCGCCCCACTCTCATGCACTAGAGCTCTGACTTTGCTCTTTCCAGGTGTCCTTTTCGATGAACCAGGTTCATTGAGGATGACACTGACCTCATAATCACAAGCCAGAAGAGTATTTATTCCAAAGTGGTCCTTGCTTGTGGCCATCTCCGCCTTCTTCAGTGGCACCTTGTAATGAGCAAGTACAGAAGTAAGAATGAAGCCATATGGAATGGCGTGGGCTTTGGAGCCATTGACAACTATGTCCAAGAGTTGAATTATAAACCACGGCCAGTTTATCTTCCTCCCACTATCCAGGCACTCCATCAAAACCAAATCCATGTAATTAGCAATGTGCCTCATGTCCTGTCGTGGCAACATACACTTGTTGATAAATTCAAACATCACCTTGTGTGGGGGATTCATTTCACTCTTATAGACTGCCTTGTATAGTCATCACAACCTTCAGAGGGAATGCCAAGGATTTCACCCAACTCCTTGGCATCGAAGGAAATTTGGACCCTCTTTACCAGGCAAGTGACTCTGCCGTCCTTGATCTCAGTGTTTGGCATGAATTCCACTATTTCATTTGTGGCCAGTCTCCCATACAACTGAAAGACAATGTCCTTCCAGCCCTGCCTCTCAAGCTTTTCCAGCAACAAAATCATTCCTTCTACTTCCAAGTCTTTCAACAACCTTCCCTTCAGAATTTTACGTTTTCCAAACTTTTTCAACCTATGCTTCTCACCATCAGACTCGACCGCCTATTCATCACTCCAATCATCTTCTTCAGAAATTTGCACTTTCTTGGGTTTCACCGCAGACCTGGTTCACTTAGCCAGAATAGAGGGTTCAGCAGACTTCGAAACAGATGAAGACTTCTTTGAGGAAGTCTTGGCTTTCTTGGGCTTAGGGGTCTAAACCTCTACCTCTGCCACCTTTTCATTTTGATGGACCAGGTCTATCTCGTCTACTTCAATATCCTCCATAGGCTCAACCACCTTTTCTTTCCCTTTCTCCAGCTTCTTCTTCTTACTCTCTGCTAAAGCTCTTTGCAACTCTTCCTCACTCTGCCTTAGCTTGCTACTTGTAGTTCTACCTCTTGGAAGAGGAATATCAGAACTCTCAGAAGGAGCAACCTTCCTTTTCTTATTTGCTCTTGTTGTCCCAGAAGTTTGAGCTTTAGGAGTTCTTTTCTTCTTTGGGTTGTAACTATCGCCTAACTTTTTCAACAGATCCGCCAGGATTTTCTCAGTAGATGAACCATGTTCATCTGTAGGCTTTCCTAGATTTACTAACCCTTCAGTTGCTTCTCCTGATTCACTTCCCCCTGCCTTCTTGACATCTTCTTCCACATTTTCTGGCTCAGTTTCACAAATAGCCACTCTAACAGATTCTAGCTCTATTCCCCTCTCTTTAGTCCTTACTCCCTCTCTCTCTTTTTCTTTTTCAGTTTTGTTTTACCACCTCTCCTTATTGTCTCCGGAAATTCCACATCTATCACAGACCCAACCAAGACTAATCTAGGTTCTAAGTTTTCAGCAGTCTCAGAATCAGCCTCAGAAGTAGTCTTTGGTAAAGAAGATACATGTTCAGAATCAGAAGATCCCGTTGCTTCCCCCTCAGTCGCTGATTTAAATGAATCGCTCGAATTTATGATTCTTGATCCTGACTTGCTTGAAGTTTGGCATTTACTTTTTCTCGCTAAATAACCGATGGCCACTGTATTTATAGCAAGCATCTTAACTCTCATTTTTCTGGGTTCGAGGTTAGGACTAGGTTGAGGAGTGGTAGAGCTAGGTTGAGGAGTGGTAGAACTTGGTTGTGGAGGGGTAGAACTATATTGAGGGGTTGTGGAAGACGAGGATGGAGTAAGGGGTGGTGGAGTACCAGGATTGTTCCAGGGGTTAGACATTTCGATTTTGGTTGTAGATGGAAGAAAGAATATGGATTGAAGTTGAAGGCAAAGAGAGATATAAGGGTTTCGACGGTTTTCAGAATTGATGAGGGATTTTCAGAGGTGATGATGGGGGATTTAAATGGGAAGTGTAACTAATACACAACGGCAGCTTTTTGGGTCAATTAGAAGTATAATCACTTCTGCATTTGATCAGTTTGGAATGACGGTTACTGTTTCCCTAGGATCTAGGTGTTTTAATACGGAGGGGATCCTTTAGTTTAGACGGAACCAGTTCAAATCGTTATAGGATAGGCTTTGAAAAGATTTTGAGTTTGTGTAGAGTTCTGCTCATAAATTAAATATTAATTTTTAAAAAAGTGTAGAGAGTAGAACACATGCCTCGCCTTTCGGATGAACCAGCACTGATGAACCAGGTTCATCACTTAATAATCCTCTTGATCAAGTCTCAATTTCAACAATAGAGAAAATTTCATTAGTAACCAGTGAATCATATCAAAACATGGCAAAAGAGTATACTATTTACAGCATGAGACTGAGTAACAATTAATCTGATTATTTACACAAGTTTCAGATTTTCTAGCCAAAATTTATTTTTTCATTTTTTTCAATTGTTTTTTCATTTACATTCTGAACTGGTTCAATTAGGTGAACTTAATCATCCCTAACTCTAACATGTTCCTTTAAAAAAGCTCTCTACTCAGTGATGTCAGCAATCTGTTTATCAGTAGCACAAAACGCTATAGAGATCAATCCCATCTCATAATTGTCCCTTAAAAAATAATGTCTAACATCTATGTGCTTTGTTCTTTCATGATGAACGTGGTTCTTTGTCATACTGATAGCACTAGTGTTATCACAAAAGATAAGATACATCCAACATCGATTCCAAAATCCATCAATTGTTGTTTAATCCACAATAGCTGAGCACAACATGAGGCTGCAACCACATACTCAGCCTCATCAGTAGATAGAGCCACATAATTTTGCTTTTTAGTGGCCCAAGACACGAGGCATGAGCCCAGAAAGTATGCCATACCTGAGGTGCTCTTTCTATCCACTAGAAAACCTGCATAATCAGCATCAGCATATCCCACAAGATTAAAGTTACTACCTTTTGGATACCAAAGGTAGAGATCAGTAGTGCCTTTTAGGTATCTCAAGATTCTCTTTACAGTAGTTAAGTCGTATTCCTTTGGATTAGCCTGAAATCTTGCACAAAGTCCTACATAAAAATAATGTCAGGTCTACTAGCAGTGAGATACAACAATGAACCAATCACTCCCCTATACAACTTTTGATCAACAGATGAACCAAGTTCATATACATCCAATTTTGTGGATGTTGCAATAGGAGTGTCAATTTCTTTGGAATCTTCCATTTTAAACCTTTTAAGCAACTCTTTTACATATTTTTGCTGATGGATAATAGTTCCATTTGAATTTTATTTAATTTGTAAGCCTAAAAAAATTAAGCTCACCCATCATGCTCATTTAAAATTCGCTCCCCATTAGTTTAACAAATTCTTTACTTAGCTTATCAGTAGTTGCTCCAAAGATTATGTCATCTACATATATCTGAACTACCGAGAGATCTTTACCTTTTTCTTTTAAGAATAAAGTACTATCAATTTTACCTCTCTTGTAGTCATGCCCAAGCAAGAATTTTGATAATCTTTCATACCATGCTCTAGGAGCTTGCTTGAGTCCATACAGTGCTTTGTCAAGTTTGTACACATGATCAGGATTCTCCTTGTTCTCAAACCCCGGAGGTTTCTTGACAAACACTTCTTCCTTTAGATAGCCATTTAGGAAGGCACTCTTGACATCCATCTAGTAAAGGGTGAATTCCATGTAAGCAGCAAAGGCTTTGAGGAGTCTTATTGCTTCCAGCCTTGCCACTGGAGCAAAAGTTTCATCATGCCTACGCCTTCCTTCTGATTGTATCCTTGAACCACCAATCTTGCCTTGTTCCTAGTAACTATTCCATCTTCATCCAGTTTGTTTCTGAAGACCCACTTAGTGCCAATTACTAATTTATCCAAGGGTCTTGGTACCAGATACCAAACTTGACTCCTTTCAAATTGGTTGAGTTCATCTTGCATTGCATTTACTGAGTTTGCATCCTACAAAGCCTCAGCAACATTTTTAGGTTCAATAAGAGATAAGAAAGCATCAAAAGCACAAATATTCTTTAAGGAAGATCTTGTTGTGGTTCTAGAGGTTGGATCAGTGATAATGTTCTCAATAGGGTGAGAACTTTGATATCTGTAAGGTTTCACAACCAACTGGTTACTTCTTGATGTTCCTTCAATGCTTTGTTGCTGTGGAACAGGTTCAGGCACAAATTCCAACAAAGTTTGGTAATTATTTTGTTTTATTCCTCCTATCATGTTGCCCGAGATGGATGAACATGTTTCATCATATTTTCCTTCCTCCGGTGTTGCTTCATTATGGGTTGTGGTTTTATTTGAGTTTCATCAAAAACCACATGTATACTTTCTTCAACACACATAGTTATTTTGTTATAAACTATATAAACTTTACTATGTGAAGAATATCCCAAAAATACTCCCTTATCACTTCTGGGATAGAACTTACCTAGGGAGTATTTACCATTGTTGTGCATAAAGAACTTGCAACCAAAATCCCTAAGGTGGGATATATTTGGTTTTCTCCCTTTAAGTAACTCATAGGGAGTCTTCTCTACAAGAGGTATAGTCATTCACCTATTTATGATATAACATGCAGTATTAATAGCTTCTGCCCAGAAGCTATGAGGTAGTTTGCTAGAAAGAAGCATAATCCTAGCCATATCTTCAAGTGTCCTATTATTTCTTTCAACCACTCTATTTTGTTGTGGAGTTCTAGGATCAGAAAAATTATGATCTATGCTATGCTCATCACGAAATTCAGCAAATTTGGCATTTTAAAATTCAGTGCCATGATCAAACCTAATTGATGCAAGTTTATTTCCTAATTTTTTTTCCTGAGTTTTTGTAATAAAAGAAGTGAACATGTCAAATGCTTCATCTTTAGATGTTAGAAACAATGTCCAGGTAAATCTAGA
This sequence comes from Nicotiana undulata, assembly GCA_005239495.1. Classification (NCBI taxonomy): domain Eukaryota; kingdom Viridiplantae; phylum Streptophyta; class Magnoliopsida; order Solanales; family Solanaceae; genus Nicotiana; species Nicotiana undulata. Next base: position 17,804 of record ML281944.1, on the reverse strand, counting down.
ATAATTATCAACAAGCACCATCACATATCTCTTACCACTTTTGCTTAATGTTCTCATTGGACCACAAAGATCCATATGAACCAGTTCCATCATTCTGGTTGTACTTACCACTTTTTTGCTTTTAAAAGAGGATCTTACTTGCTTCCCCCTTGCACAAGCATCACAAACTTTGTCTTCCTTGAACTTAATGTTAGGCAGTCCAATCACTAAGTCCTTGGAGACTAATTTGTTAAGTTGACTTAAACTTGCATGTCCAAGTCTCTTATGCCAAAGGAGGGGATCACTGTCCAGCACACTTAAGCATGTTGGTTCATTTTCTAAAAGTGTGGACAGATCTATGATGTATATATTGTTCACTCTTTTTCCCTGCAAAACAATCGTGTCAGTGGTAAGATTTATCACAAAATATTTTGTAGAGGTGAACACTACCAAGTTACCTATGTCACACAGTTGTGACACATTGATTAGGCTATATTTCAAGTCGTCTATCAAGTATACATTCTCAATGGAATGAGTGTCATTCTTACCTACCTTACCAACCTCAATGATTTCACCTTTCTTTTCTATTTCCAAAGGAGACATTTCCTCTTTTGAGGTCCTCAAGTGAAAGGAACTGATCCTTGTTGCCAATCATGTGCTTTGAGAAACCACTATCCATGTACCATATTTGGCTGCTCCCCTTCATATGAACCTACAAAAGGAAATCAGGGGTTAGTCTTACGAACCCAAACTAGTTTGGGTCCCTTTCTATAAGAAAAATGATGAATTAAATTCTTTTTAGCCCAACTTGGTAACCAATTTTTCCCTTGAACAAAACTTTTGTTCTTTTGACTGGCCTTTTCTTTTGAATTACATTCACTTTTGTAGTGGCCAGTCTTACCACAGTAGGTACAAATTTTGAGGTAGCCATTGTGGTAAGACTGGCCACTACAAAAGTGAATGTAATTCAAAATAAAAGGCCAGTCTAGCTCCATTTACAAGTTCTGTCTAGCTCATGCTTGACTTTGCCTAGTTCCTCATATAACACTCTTATTTGTTCATCCTTCCTATACAACTCATCTTTTAGTTTACCTATATTTTCTTCTAAGATGAGTTGAGAGATGTCAGTTGTCTTCTTACTGGTTCCTAGTTTCAGTTTTAGATTTTCAGATTTTAACTCTAGAACATTTGCTTCAAATGTATGAACCTGGTTCTTCATAGTAGTATTTTCACTCACAGTCTCACTAACACTAAGTTCCAGGTTCTTACATTTTGCTTTTAAAATCACACAGTCCTTGGACAACTGTTCCTTTTCCTTATTTATTACCTCAGATTCATCAATAAAATCTAGCATTAATTCAGAGAGTTTTTCTTTAGAAAAAAACTTAATCGTGCCTTTGAGATGAATTATACTTACCTTATATTCCTCATGAGATTCCTCATTTGATTCGCCAATTGCCATAAGTGCTTGTTCATCTCCATCTTCATCATCTGATTCCTCATCTGAACTTTCTCCCCAAGCAGCAACCATAGTCTTTGTTGATCCTTTGTTCTTCTTGTGATTAACATGTTCCTTCTTCCGGTTCCTTTGTTCAAATCTTTCCTTCTTCCATTCAATTTCCCATTGAGGCAATTCTTGATGTGATGATCAGTCTTCCCACACTTGTAGCAGCCCTCATTAGTAGTTTTTTCAGGTACCCTTGTCTTGTTGTAATTTCCACCTCTTGAGGAACCTTTTCCTCTCATAAGGTGTTTCTTGAAATCCTTGGTGATCATAGCCAATTCATCTTCCTCCAGATTAGCTACTTTAGTGATTCTGAGTGCCAGACTCCTTTCCTTCTTGGGTGCATCTATATTCATGGCCTGCCTTCTAAGTTCATAGGCAGTGAGATTTCCAATCAGCTCATCCAATTTAAGAGTTGCAATGTTCTTAGATTCCTGAATTGCAGTGATCTTGCTTTCCCAAGAAACTGGCAGAACCCTTATCAGAATCTTTTCAACTTTGTCTTCTTCAAGTAGAGTCCTTCCAAGATATTTTAGTTCATTAGTCAGTGTGGTGAACCTTGAATACATCTCTTGAGTAGTCTCTCCTTCCTTATTAGAAAAATTCTCATACTGAGAATATAGTAGAGTACCACTAGACCTCTTCACTTGAGCAGTTCCTTCATGAGCCACTTGCAAAGTGTCCCAAATATCTTTAGCAGTGGTACATCTTTGAATTCTGATGTACTCGTCTGGACCAAGTCCATACACAAGCCACTTCTTGGCCTTAGCATTCTTCTCCCACTTTCTCAAATCCTCAGCAGTGCAATCAGCTCTTGCCTTTGGCACATCTACTCCTTCGGCATTCTTCTTCATGGTGGCCAAAGGACCATTAGTAACAATGTCCCATAGCTCGTAGTCTTCTCCGATTATATGGTCTCTCATCTTGTTCTTCCACCAGGACTAGTACTAGCTATTAAAGAGTAGAGGCATAGCAATTGATTATCCTTCCTAGTTCCCAGGTGGTCCACTCATCTTGATCTTCTCCTAAGGTGTTAGCCTCTTCAAGGATAACCCGCTCTGATACCAATTGATGTTTTATACATCAATACCACACAAGAGGGGGGTGATTGGTGTGGTGTCTGATTTTCGCGTGCACTTGTTATAGAAGGATTACGTTCTTCTATGTGTTCCAACTCCTATTGTTTGCGAAATAATAAATACAGAAATTAAAGAACACAGAGATTTTTACGTGGAAAACACCTGGCTCAAAAGGTGAAAAAATCACAACCTACTTCCCAGTAGGATTTTCCCAAAACTCTTTACTAAATCAGTGAGCTAAACATCATTTACAAAAACTCTTTTGTAAACTTAGTATTACCACTAATCCCTAGTAGCAAACTAGCCTCTAGCTATTTGCGACAAATTCCAAGTTAGAAATAACTTGAAACACAAAGTACCTATTACAGACGCTTCTAGATAAAGCTGAAAAGGTACAAGTTAAAACCACCTACTACAAATAAACTAGACTTAAAGACAACAATTGTAACCGGTTCTTCTATCTGGTTCAAGTAGCTTCAGATTCGCACACTCAAATTTTACACGAACTACTTGCAAAATTGCCTTGCTAATTTTGCTCTCAATTCTTGCTTAACTTCTGTTTTTGTGCGTACCTATACAATGAAAACAATATGCAATATATAAGATTAGTAGATAAGGAATTAACTAGAGTTCTAATGCTACTCTTCCTTGGTGGAAGTGTTCTAGTTAATCTCAACTCCTCAAATCCTTCCTTATCTTTGATTCTGTTCTTACTGAATAAGGAGTCCTTCTCCTTACCACTTTGCAATCTTTTCAATCAGGAGATATCTCTATTTTACCATATTTTGTTTATCTCCTGCATGTGCACCTCACGTGCCTTTGACTCTACTTGTGTCTATGTCTGCCAGTGATGGACCTGATTCATTTCTGAGTTCCTTTGTCAATCTTCAAAACTATTCAATTTCTTGGGCCAACAAGATGGAACCATTGTATTCTCATGTATCCAAGGTCGTCCAAGCAGGACATTGTATGAAGTCTTTGCATCGATCACATGCAGCCATGCACTTGATTGCATATCTTCAATGGTGATTCCCAGCCTGATCGCGCATGTGGCTCTTTGCCCCCTTGGTTGAATCCTTGGATCATCACACAACTTTCTGAGAGTTCATTCATGGGAATACCAAGTTCTTTCACAGTGCGAATTGGAAAAATATTCACTGAGGATCCTCCATCAACCAAAATGCGATTTACTCTTTCGCCACACATATAGCCAACCAGGTACAATGGGCGGTTATGAGGAGTGTCACCAAGCAGAAGATCGTCATTCCTGAACATGTCTTTTTCCTCACAAGCATTAACTTCTTGATGAGTAGACTCGATAAGATTTTTTGAAGATGGTGCCAACGGTAGGTCATCACTTGTTTCTTTGTTTTCGTCAGTATGCAACAAGAGGCATCAATACCCCCATGGGAAATCTTCGTGTGGAACCAACTTGGTAAAAACTCCTCCAAGGTCACTAGATGTCGTGGCTTTTGAGGGTGGTGCACCTCCACTATCGCTTTCTTTACATGTTTAACTGGGTTCCGTCTCCTAGGTCTTTTCACCATTATTTTCCTTGTTGGTTGTTCCATTGATCCTTTTCGTGGGCTCCTTTTGTGGCGCCTACGATGAGTCACCAACGTCCAACCTTCATCATCCTCAGGTTGATTGACTTCAGCTTTGTCATTCTTCAGTAATGCTTCATCTTTACTTTCTTCAAACCCATAATTCATCCGGACTGAACGAGCCAAAGGTGATAGAGACTTGGTTTGCGCTTGCTTTCTCATCTTCAAGCACGATCTTCTTTTTGCGAGCCAAGTCCATAACTTTGTCCTTGAAGACAAAGTACTTCACCAGAGGGTGTCTCACAAGTCGATGGTATTTGCAGTAACTTGGTCGTTTGTCTTCCCATCTTCATTTGTTCGCTTCATCTCTAAAAGCTCAATGAGATTTAACTCGAGGAGTTCTTTAAAAATAGTTGGCACATCAGAATCCATAAATCGGTACTCTTTCTCTTGCATTTCTTTTAGAGTCATCTTTCCACTTGGCTTATCTTGAAACGAAGTGGATTTCATACTCTGCTTCTTGCTCGCCTTCGTCGTGAACTTCACAGGTGATGTGTTGACATTCATAGCTTCTTTATTTTCAAATCTTGGTACAAACTTGCTCCATTTTCTAACTTCTTGCTTGTCGTTCCCTTTGCGAGGTTCATAGATGGGCAGCCTTTCATTTCCGGCGGAGGCCATGCTCAATTCCATGTCACGGGCACGAGTTGCAAGTTCTTCAAATGTGCTAGGCTTGATACTTTGCAAGATGTGGCGCAATACCCAATACATACCTTGGATGCACATCTCTATTCCAGAAGCTTCTCTAAGCTTGTCTTTACAGTTTAGGGCATTTCTCCAATGATTGATAAAGTCAATACTAGTTCACCCTTCCGTTGACGAGTATTTGTGAGTTCCACCATGCTCACAGTGCGCCTTGTGCTATAAAAGCAATTGAGGAACTCTTGCTCTAGTTGTTCCCAACTATCAATATATCCCACCTCGAGGTCTGTATACTAATCAAAATCATTTCCTTTTAGTGAGCGGACAAATTGTTTAATGAGGTAATCTCCATATGTCCCAGCGTTGTTGCATGTCTCAACGAAGTGCGCCACATGTTGCTTTGGATTGCCTATACCATCAAACTGTTGAAACTTTGGAGGTTGATAGCCAGCAGGCATCTTCAACATATTGATCCTTGTAGTGTACGGCTTTGCGTACGTAAGGGAAGACTTGGTAGCAAATTCGTACTTGCTTTTAATAGTTCCTTCGATGAAATCCTTCAGTTGATCGATTGGAATCATCCCTTCAGATGAGACAGGGATAGCCTTATCGGATGCAACTTGTCTTGGGTAGAATTACTCTCTGGGAGCTTGCCAGGTGCATGGATGGATTCTTCTTCTATCAAGATTCCCACCCTATCTGTTATCTTGTCAATTCTAGCATCTTGATTTTGCATGCACTTGGTCAAGCCAGCGATTGCTTCCGTCAAGTTTGCCAACTGCTCCTCCACAAATGAAGTGTTTGTCACCATGTCTTGCATGATTATCGTGGACGATGGAGAGTAGCATGGATTGTCACACAGGTTAGTCCTCGATTGACTCACGCTACGTGGTGTAATCCATCACTTGAAGCATCATCATTTTCCTTCACAGTAGAGTTCTTGGATCCGGAGAGGTCAAGCAGAGCAAGAGTTTTCTTGATCTTTTCAGCAACATCGCTTCCTTCTTCGTTGGCGTTTGTGGAAGATCTTGCTCCTTTTGAGGATGAAGATCTGAAAACAGGGGTTGATGCGGACGACACTTGGGGTGCTTGTTTTCCTAATGAGCTTGTTTGTCTCCTCGTAACTGGTCCAAAGCTTCCAAAGGTAACATCGAGGATGCTTTCCACATCAGCATAGAACTTGGAATTAGCAGCCTTGGCGGAAGTTGAACTGGAGTTGATTTCCTTGGAAGCCATTTCGTTGTTATTGAACTTTGGTGATTGAAAAGTTGAGATGAGAGGTAGAGATTTTCCCACTGGGCGTGCCAGAATTTGTATACAATAAATTGCATCGAGAAAATACAATCAAGACTGAAAAATATTGCAACAATCGTGGTATTTGATTTCAAGTATTTGAGTGTACAATCTCTATGAATCCTCTAATTCTTCTTTTCAATAGTAAATAAATTCAAGGACCTTTGAGCTTGATATTGAATCTGTATTTGTTTAAACAAACGTTGAACTTGAATTCAACTAGCACAAACTTTGATTTGAACCCGTACTCCTTGAATCTTGACTTGTTCTTCGTTCTTGAGCTTGAACTTGATTTCTTGGACTTGAGCTTGATTGCTTGAAGCTTGAAACTTGTAGAGAAATTTGCGGTGTTTGATCCACGAGCTCTCTCTTGCTTCTTGTTATAACTTCTGATGTCTTTTCTGGGTTATGAAGATCCCTATTTATAGTTGTGGGGAGGAGGAGTTGTGATAAGAACAAACTCTTTCCGACCAGTCAAATTGAAGTGTGACACGGCCGCATCTGATTGGTCTGAACATGTCACTTGCACCGGTGGCGCGGTTTCATTAGCCTTATAATGTGACTTGGCATACCTTGTCATTTAGACACGTGGCATAGTCCTATTGGCTCTTCCATTTGACGTGGCATGCCACGTCATTTGACACATGGCACCAAAATGGGCCTCTAGGAAATTGACATTTTGGGCTTAATGAAATGGGCTCATCACTTTAGCCCAAATAAATGGGCTAGCCTAATGAATTTGGACTTATTTATTTAATTCATATGTATTGGACTTATATAATTAATCCAATTATATTAGCCCGTAATAATTATTTGAACCAATATATCTTGAATTTATAATATAATCCAAATTATTTTATGGATTAAATTTTAATAAAATGTATATGCCTACAGGGGAATCGAATTGTGAGTTTGAACGTTGAACAATGGTGCGTTTGGTACAAAGGAAAATATTTTTCAAATTTTTCATGTTTGGTTGGTTTAAATGTTTTGGAAAATATTTTCCTTATAAACTCATTTTCTTGCAATTGGAGGAAAAAATTTCTTTATCAAGAGAAGGGAAAATATATTCCAAAACTCCTTCTCAACCTTCTCCACCCTCACCAATCCACCCCACACTCACCTACCCCATATCCCATGCCTACCTAACCCACCCCCTCTCTCCAAAAAAGCTATTTTATTTTTTAAATTTTAATTTTTTTTAGTCACCACCCACCCTACTATCCCCTCCCCCAGCAAAAATTTTTTTAATTTTTTATACATTTTTTTGTAATTTCAAATTACTATTTTTTTATTTTTCTGCATCACCCAACCCCACCCTGCCAAACCCCAACCCATGCACAATTTTTTTTTTTTTTTTACTTTTTCTGTAATTTTTAAATTTCTGTTTTTTCTTTTTTTTGCACCATCCACCTCCACCCCGCACAATTTTTGTTGGTACCCCCCCCCCC
>ML281944.1:0-10183 GCA_005239495.1 Nicotiana undulata | reverse complement strand
TTGGGTCCCCCCCCCCCCTATATAATTCAGTTTTAGTTTTTCATCTTTGTTTTGAAAATTTACAAGTTCCAAAAGTTATGAGTTCGGAGGTTTATATGTTTGAAAGTTTACGGGTTTAGAAATTATAAAGTTTACGAGTTCGAAATTTCGCAGTTTCGGAAGTTTATGAAATTTGTGGGTTCAGAAGGTTGTTGGTTCGAAAATTTATGATTTCATGTTTATTGTATCTAAATTATTTATAAATACTCTTGAGAAGTTATTTTTCTTAATTTGTGTACCAAACACTAGAAAATAAAATTACTACTCCCTCCGTTTCAAATTAGATGAGGTACTTTCCTTTTTAGTCTGTTCCAAAATAAATGAGACATTTCAAAATTTGAAAATAATTCTAACTTTAGACTCTTCAGTTTACCTATTTACCCTTAATGAGAAATTTTTATAACCACATAAATAGCATGGCCCCACAAAGCTTTTACCCCTTAAGCTTATAAGACCACAAGTTTAAAAACTTTTTTTTTTCTTAAATTCCGTGCCGAATCAAACTACCTCATCTCAATTGAAACGGAGGGAGAACTTATTTTCCAAGAAAATATTTTCTCGAAAAACATTTTCTGTTATACCAAACACACCTAAATTTGAAAAAGGCCTGTGACGACAAGCGTGAGATAGACGTAGGGATGCGTTTTTTTAATGAAACAACAAAGTTCTTTTTTAAAGAGAAAGCACCCATGGTTTTCCTAAGTTCACTGTTGCCCCCCGTTTTCCATTATCTATAGCGCAATTAGCCCCATCTTAAAGTAAGGGATTGTTTGGTAGGATACATTAGAGAAAATTATGCATGCATTAGCTTTTGGTATTACTAATCTTTTGTTTGCTATACTTTTTCAATCTATGTATTACTAATGCAAGTAGTAGTTATACAAACTATTTGGTATTACCATATGTATAACTAATACATAAAAAATTATGGTATTAGCAATACAAGAATATGGAGGGTATTTTTGTAAAAAATTAATTTTTCTAAAAAGTATGCAATGCATTATAATTTTTAATACACCACACCAGATAGTGGATAAGAAATAATCTCTGCATAACTAATGTTTGCATTACTAATGTCACGACCCAATTTACCCTTCGATAGGTATCGTGGCGGAACCTAGTCTCTACAACTAGGTAAGCCTAAATTTGCAGATAAAAGTAGATCAAATACAAAAAAAGTAGGAACAAGAGGAGAAAAGTCTAGATAAATATAACATTTGCTGCTCGGCATGTACAATATAAATCCCAAAACCCGAATGTTAGTTTTAGTCACAAGCTTCTATACAGTAATAGCTCTATACAACGGGAAAGAAAATACATAGAAATCACTATCTAGGCCGGAATGGAAGGTGAATCAAAGGATCTTGCGGACGCGGCAGAATTACCTTACGGTCTCCTCGAAACAGCTGCGACGACCACTAGCCACGTGGCTGAGAACTCAAACCTGGATCTGCACATGAAAAGCATGTGCACAAAGGGCATGAGTACACCACATTCGGTACCCAGTAAGTGCCAAGCCTAACCCCAGTCAAGAAGTGACGAGGTCAGGCTAAGGCTCTACTGGATTTATAGATAAAAACAGTTTTAATAGTACGAAAAAGAAATAAGTTCTAAAGTAGATAGTTAGAAGAATAATTTGGAAATAAAGCAATAGAATGGAGCCCTCAAATCAGCACAATGTATCACACAGTGGAATCTCCCGGGGAACTGTCCCGTAGTTCCAAATATAAATATGCAATACAGGGGGGATTTCCCAGAATATGTCTGTAGTTTAAATATGAAGTACATTAGGGATCTCCCAGAATACGTCCGTAGTCCCCAATTTAAATATGAAACGCGAAGTAAATGGCAAATAAACATCAATGTTTAACAGTATATCTAAGTACAGGTAGGAAAACAAGGAAGACCAACTAAACATGGCGCATAGAGTGACAATAGGCAATTTAATATGAAGATATAAGCATGCTTCCCTAATCTAAGATGAACAATTAAACACATAGAAATATATAATGGAAGAACAAGGCACAATATAAGTGTTTTGAAGGCAAAGTGGCATTTTTGCAGAAATGGCCCGTGTACGTACTCGTCACCTCACGTACACGGCGCCCACACAACAATTTTATCAAAACAACCTAAGGGAAATTCCCCAACACAGAGTTAGACAAGCCACTTACCTCGACTGCTCTACTCAACTCGAAACCACGTTCTCGCCACGAGTACCCGACTCCGAGTGGCCCACATCTATTCAATTCAATTGCATAATGTAAATATCACTTTGAGAAATCAATCTAGCTAATTAGTTCAAAGCTAATACGGGAAATTAGGAAAATCGTCCAAAAGGTCCCCCGGGCCCACGTCTCGGAATCGAGTAAAAGTTACAAATTTCGGACACCGTTCACTCACGAGTCTAACCATACAATAATTACTCGAATCGGATACCAAAACCTCGATCAAAACTCAAAACTCGGCCTAAGAACTTTATCCAAAATTTCCCAATTTTTCCTCCCCAAATTCGAAATTAAAGGGTGAATTTAAGTATAGATTCATGAAAATTAGTCGAAACCGAGTAGGAATTACTTACCCAAATCGCCCCAGGTGAAAATCACTTTAAAAATTGCAATTTCCGAGCTCCCAAGTTCAAAAATGTGAAAAATAGCTTAAACCCTCGATTTTGGATTTTTAAAAATCTGCCCAGTTACACACTCAGTGCGATCGCGCAAGCACAGATGCGATCGCATAGAGTAAATTACACGCGCCCTCAGAATACACATCGCGAACGCAGAAGTCCTCATGTGTTCGCGTAGACGAACGCGCTCAACTCCTGTTGCCTCCTCTTTCTTATGCGGACGCGGCCTGGTCCCACTTGTTCGCGAACTCTACTGCTGCTACACCTACGCGTTCGCTCACCTGCTCACGCGAACGCCAAGAACAAAGCCCTCCCTAAGGTCCAGTTAGCCTACGCGATCGCGGTGTCCTTCACGCGATCTCATAGAAGGACACCAGCACCAGAAAATCTGATCCTTCTGAAGTCCAAGAATAAGCATGTCGAGCATCCGAAACACACCTGAGGCCCCCGGGACCTCGATCAAACCTACCAACCAGTCCTAATACCTCATTCGAACTTAGTCGAGCCTCCAAACCACGTCACATAACATCAAAATCAAGAATTATGCATGGATTCAAGCCTAAGAACTTATGAAATTTCTAAAATCCACAACCAATGCCGAAACACGTCAAAACTAGTCCGAATGACCTCAAATTTGACACATATGTCATAATGACACTACGGACCTACAACCACTTTCGGAATTCCATTCTGATCCCGATAGCAAAATTTCACCTATCGGCAGAAATCGCCGAAATTCTAATTTTCGCCAATTCAATCCTAAATCTACTATAGACCTCGAAAACACATTCCGGACACACTTCTAACCCTGAAATCACCCAACGAAGCTAAGGGAGTCGACGAAATTCCATTCCAGACCCGTCTTCACACAGTTCTAACTACGACCCGATTTTTAAAGCTTAAACTCATATATAGGGACTATGTGTCCCAAAACTCTATGCAAACCATAACTATCCACTCCGACAAGTCCCATAAGTAGATACAACATAGGGAAAATCAGTTATTGGGGATTATGCTGGTAACTCTCAAAATGACCGACCGGGTCATTACATTCTCCCCCTCTTAAGAAAATCGTTCGGCCTCGAACGAGTACAAAGACATACCTGAAGCTGTGGAAAGATGAGGGTATTGGTTGTGCATATCCTGCTCAGTCTCCCAAGTCGCCTCCTCGACCAGCTGACCCCTCCACTGAACCTTAACTGATGCAATATTCTTTGACCCGAGCTTTCTGACCTGCCTATCCAATATAGCTACTGGTTCCTCAATATATGATAAATCCTTGTCCAACTGGACTGAATTGAAATCCAAAACATGAGTCGGATCACCGTGATACTTCTGGAGCATCGAGACGTGGAATACCGGATGGACTCCTACTAGGCAGGGAGGTAAGGCAAGCTCATAAGCGACCTCCCCAACACGCCACAATATCTCAAAAGGACCAATGAATCTCGGACTCAACTTACCCTTTTCCAAACCTCATGACGCCCTTCAAAGGCGATACACGAAGTAAAACTCGATCACCAGCCATGAATGCCAAATCACGAACTTTCCGGTCTGCGTAACTCTTCTGTTTAGACTGAGCTGTGCGAAGTCTCTCTTGAATCACCTTCACCTTGTCTAGGGTATCCTGGACCAAATCTGTACCCAACAATCGGGCCTCTCTCGGCTCAAACCATCCCACTGGAAACCGGCACCGTCTACCATAGAAAGCCTCATACGATGCCATCTGAATGGTGGACTGGTAACTGTTATTATAAGCAAGCTCTGAAAATGGCAAGTATTGGTCCCATGACCCTCCAAAATCCATCACACATGCTCGGAGCATATCCTCAAGAATCTGAATCGTGCACTCGGACTGCCCGTCCATCTGAGGGCGAAAGCTGTACTCAACTCTACCCTGGGCCTAACTCCTGTTGAACGGCTCTCCAGAACCGTGAAGTGAACTGTGTACCTCTGACTGAAATGATAGATACTGGAATACCGTTAAGTCGGACAATCTCCCTGATATAAATCTCAGCCAACCTCTTGGAGGAATATGTAGTCAACACTCGAATGAAATCGACTAACTTGGTCAGTCGATCCACGATCACCCAAATAGCATCGAACTTTCTCAGAGTCCGAGGAAGTCCAACCACAAAGTCCGTGGTGATCCACTCCCACTTCCACAATGGAATCTCAATCTGCTGAAGCAACCCTCATGGTCTCTGATGCTCATATTTGACTTGCTGACAATTTAGAAACTTGGCCGCAAATCCAACTATGTCCGTTTTCATCCTTCTCCACCAATAGTGATGTCTCAGGTCCTGGTACATCTTTGCGGCACCCGGATGAATGGAGTACTGCGAGCTGTGGGCCTCCTCCAGAATCAACTCCTGAAGCCCATCTACATTGGGCACGCAGATATGGCCCTGCATCCTCATCACGCCATCATCACCTATAGTCGCATCCCTAGCATCACCTCGCCGGACCCTCTGCTGAAGAACCAGAAGGTGGGGATCATCATACTAGCGTTCTTTGATGCGGTCATAAAGAGAAGATCAAGCAACCACACAAGCTAATACCCGACAAGGCTCTGAGAGATTCAATCTCACAAAATAACTGGCTAAGGACTGAATATCCGAGGCTAAGGGCCTCTCAATTGCCGGAAGATATGCCAAACTCTCCGCCCGCCGACTCAAGGCGTCGGCCACCACATTGGCCTTCCCCGGGTGATATAATATAGTTATGTCATAGTCCTTTAGTAACTCCAACCATCTCCGCTGGCGCTAATTGAGGTCCTTCTACCTGAACAAGTGCTGCAAACTCCGGTGATCCATGAAAATCTCACAGGGAACACCATATAAATAATGACGCCATATCTTCAGGGCGTGAACAATCGCTGCCAACTCGAGATCATGAACTGGATAGTTCTTCTCAAGTACCTTCAACTGTCTGTACGCGTAGGCAATCACCCTACCGTTCTGCATCAAAACCGCTCAAAGGCCAATCCTTGAGGCATCACAATAGACCGTATAGGATCCTGAACCCATAGGCAATACCAACCCTGGAGCTGTAGTTAGGGCTGTCTTGAGCTTATGAAAGCTCTCCTCACACTCCTCAGTCCACCTGAATAGAGCACCCTTCTGGGTCAATCTGGTCATAGGTGCTGCAATAGATGAAAATCCCTCTACAAAGCGATGATAGTACCCTTCCAAACCAAGGAAACTACGGATCTTAGTAGCTGATGACGGTCTAGGCCAACTCTGCACCGCCTCCACCTTCTTCAGATCTACCTTGATCCCATCACAAGACACCACATGGCCTAAGAATGCCACAGAATCAAGCCAAAATTTACACTTAGAAAATATTGCATACAATTTCTTCTCCCTCAAAGTCTGAAGTACGGCTCTCAAATGCTGCTCATGATCCGCCTGGGACCGGGAATACACCAAGATGTCGTCAATAAACACAATGATGAAGGAATCAAGATAAGGCTGGAACACACTGTGCATCAGTGCATAAAGGCTACTGGGGCATTGGTCAGCCCAAATAACATGACAAGGAACTCATAGTGGCCATATCTAGTCCTGAAGGCAGTCTTCGGGATATCCGGCTCCCGAATCTTCAACTGATGATAGCCAGAATGCAGGTCAATTTTGGAAAATACCCTAGCACCCTGTAATTGGTCAAATAAATCATCAATGTGAGGTAATGATACGTGTTCTTCACTGTAACCTTGTTCAACTGCCGATAATCAATACACATACGCATAGAACCATTCTTTTTTTTCACAAATAATACCGACGCACCCCAAGGTGATACACTAGGCCTGATGAAACCCTTATCAAGAAACTCCTGCAATTGTTCCTTCAACTCTTTCAACTCAGGAGGAGCCATGCGATAGGGAGGAATGGAAATGGGTTGAGTACCCGACAACAAATCGATGCCGAAATCAATATCTCTATTGGGCGGCATACTCGGAAGATTAGTTGGAAATACATCAGGGAAATCCCTCAAAACTGGAACTGACTCAACTGTAGGGGTATCAACACTAACATCTCTCACATAGGCTAAATACGCATTACACCCTTTCTTAACCATCCGCTGAGCCTTGAGAAAAGAAATGACCCTGCGGGGAGTATACTCTAAGGTACCTCTCAACTCTAACCTCGGTAAGCCTGACATAGCTAGTGTCACGGTCTTGGCGTGACAATCAAGAATAGCATAATGGGGCGATAACCAGTCCAAGATAACATCAAAATCTACCATACTGAGTAATAATAAATCAGCTCTTGTCTCAAAACCACTGATAACAATCAAACACGACCGATATATGCGGTCCATAATAAGAGAATCTCCCACAGGAGTAGAAACATAAACAGGGGAGCTCAAAGAATCCCTAACTATTCCTAGATGTGAAGCGAAATAAGAAGACACATATGAATACGTAGAGCATGGGTCAAACAATACTAATGCATCCCTATGACAGACAGGGACAATACCTGTGATGACTAAATCTGAAGCGACGACCTCTGAACGGGCTGGAAGGGCATAGTACCTGGCATGGACTCCCCTTCTAGGGCGACCTCGACCTCCCCGACCTTCACCTCGAGCTGTTTGAGGAGGTGAGGCCGTAGATGGGGATGGAAGAATAGATGGAGGACCCGGTGGAGCACGTGGGGCCTGATAAGTATGAGATGATGCACCCCTTCTAGCCCTGGGGCAATCTCTGAACATGTGGCGAGGGTCACCACACTCAAAACAACCCCTCGGAGGACGTGGTGGCTGATGGTGACTCTGAACTGGCTTGTTGAACTTGCCGATAATAGCACCTCGAGCTGGAGGCACACTAGATACTGGTGGTGCAAAATAAGGCTCTTGAGGTCTAGGAGGAGCTGGAATACCACTGGCTGTTGGAAGAGCTAAATGAACAGGGCGACTCACAAAACCCTTACCATAGCGTTCTGTTGGTGCACGAGCTCCCGAATAATGGTCAGTCTCTCAAGATCTCTTGGCCTCCCTCTCCTCTCTGTCTCGAGCAAACATGCCCTCTATCCTCCGGGCAATACTCACTGCCTGTTGGTAAGTGATATCCATCTCCAACTCTCTGGCCATGTTGGTCCGAATACCGGGGTGGAGTCCCTCAATAAAACGTCGAACCCTTTCTCTGACGTAACAACCAAAGCTGGTGCATGACGTGTCAAGTCACTGAAACCGACTGCATACTCCAACACAGTCATAGTACCCTGGCGTAACTGCTCAAACTCTGCACGCCAAGCATCCCTGAGGCTCTGAGGGACAAACTCAAGCAAAAACATCTCTGAGAACTAAGTGTGAAGCTGCCTCGTCTGGACTACTCAGCTCATAGGCACGCCACCACTGATAAGCCGCCCCCCTCAGCTGGAAAGTGGTGAAAGAAACCCCACTCGTCTCCACAATACCCTTAGTGCGGAGAATACGATGACACTCCTCAAGAAAACCCAAAGCGTCATTTGAAGCTAGTCCGCTGAAAATAGGTGGGTGGTACTTCTTGTACCTCTCAAGTCTGAGCTGCTCTGCCTCAGAAGCAGCTACCCTAGCATCACGCTGAGTCGGAGCTGCTGAGGGCATATGAATGAACTATGGGGCCTGATTAACATGAACCCTCTACTCAGGAGTGCGGGCTGCGGGAGTATGTACCCCTCCCCCGGCCTGGGATATGGCTGGGGCTATTGGGAGTAGCCCCTCCTGAGTCAGAGTGCTGAAGATGCTCATGAACTGAGCCAAAGTCTCCTGGAGGGCTGGAGCAGTAATAGGGACCTCATGTGCCGGCCCTCCAGCTGGAGCTGTTGTAGGCTCCTTAGTAGCTGCTCGCGATGGTGCTCGGGATGCACCGCGTGCTCGTCCTCTACCCCTGCCCCTGCCTCTAGAGGCTCTGGCTGGGGGCTCGGGTGCCTGGTCATCGGTTTGTCCGGTGCGGGTCCTCACCAACTATGAGAAAGAATAGAATAGAGATTTAGAATTTTGATGTGAGTAACTAGCACGACAAGAAATTCCAAAACATGTGATTGTTATTAACAGTTACATAACCTCCCGAAGATAGATACGGACGTCTCCGCACCGATCCGCGAGACTCTAATAAATCGGCTTATGACTTGTGACTTCTATGAACCTAGACGCTCTGATACCAACTTGTCACGACCCAATTTACCCTTTGATACGTATCGTGACGGCACCTAGTCTCTGCGACTAGGTAAGCCTAAATTTGCGGATAAAAGTAAATCAAATACAACAAAAGTAATGCAAGAAGAGAAAAGTCTAGATAAATATAACATTTGCCGCTCGGCATGTACAAATATAAATCCCAAAACCCGAAATGTCACTTTTAGTCACAAGCTTCTATACAGTAATAACTCTATACAACAAGAAATAAAATACATAGAAATCTCCATCTAGACCGGAATGGAAGGTGACTCAGAGGATTCTACGGACGCGGCAGAATTACCTTACGGTCTCCTCGAAACAGTTGCGACGAACACAAGCCACGTGGCTGAGAACTCGAACCTGGATCTGCACACGAAAAATATGTGCAGGAAAGGGCAAGAGTACACCACATTCGGTACCCAGTAAGTGCCAAGCCTAACCCAATCAAGTAGTGACGAGGTCAGGTTAAGGCTCTACTGGATTTATAGATAAAAACAGTTTTAATAGTACGAAAAAGAAATAAGTTCTAAAGTAGACAGTTAGAAGAATAATCTGGAAATAAAAGCAGCAGAATGGAGCCCTCGGCTCAGCACAACGTATCATACAGTGGAATCTCCCAGAAAACCGTCCCATAGTTCCAAATATAAATATGTAGTACATGGGGGATCTCCCAGAATACGTCGTCCCCAATTTAAATATGAAGTACATGGGGTATCTCCCAAATTACGTCCATAGTCCCCAATTTAAATATACAACACGAAGTAAATGACAAATAAACATCGATGTTTAACTATATATATAAGTACATGAAGGAAAACAGGGAAGACCAACTAAACATGGCGCATAGAGTGTCAGTTAGGCAATTTAATATGAACAAATAAGCATGCTTCCCTAATCTAAGATGAACAATAAAACACATAGAAATGATGTAATGGAAGAACAAGGCACAGTATAAGTGTTTTGAAGGAAAAGTTGTATTTTTGCATAAATGGCCCGTGTACGTACTCGTCACCTCATGTACACGGCGCCCACACAACAATTTTATCAAAACAACCTAAGAAAAATTCCCCAACACAAAGTTAGACAAGCCATTTTCCTCGACTGCTCTACTCAACTCGAAACCATGCTCTTGCCACGAGTACCCGACTCCGAATGGACCAAATCTATTCAATTCAATTTCATAATGTAAATATCACTTTAAGAAATCAATCTAGATAATTAGTTCGAAGCTAATACGCAAAATTAGAAAAATCGCCCAAAAAGTCCCCCGGGCTGTCACGCCCCCAAACTAATGGAGGCACGACTTGCACTCGATACTGTATTTGATCGAGTTAGCCACTAAACATACTAGCTAAC
>ML281943.1:71436-111824 GCA_005239495.1 Nicotiana undulata | reverse complement strand
GTTGGTGCTCGGCAAGTATGGCCCGGGTGCTAGTCATGATCCTCCAGTTTGGGTCGTGACAGGCATGAAGTCACATCCTCATTGCGAGAAATAAGTTCGTGACTCTAACATAATTCAAAAACGAAAAACTTGATCCCAGAGTAATAGAAATTAATGTGGATTGGTGAACAAGATAAACTAAACATGAATTAGGGACTGAGTGATTTGATAATGGTTGGCATCGCGACAATTTCAAATTGCGTTACGACAATAATAGAATGAACAACAGAAGAAGATTCATGGGAAATTCAGAGAATGGTCATTCAGGAAGACACTTCCCTAAATCAAGCAATATGAGCAAAGTTCTGTTTTTGGGACTTTAAAATAACTGGGCGTTTTATGCCTATGCGATCGCGAAGGAAGTAATGCGATCGCACATTTGAAGGACCCCTAAGCTCCGCGATCGCAGCAGTGCAAATGCGATCGTGCAGTAGCCCTGACCCTTAGTCTCCGCGATCGCGAACAAAGAATGCGACCGCACATATGCACTATCCAGACCCTTCCTCAGCTTTCCTAACATCCTATGTGATCAAAACTATGCCTATGCGATCCAGTAGTACAACAGACTCTGCCCTACTCACACTGCTATGCGATCACGAATACACCTATGCGATCGCATAGTGTTAAGCACCAGACACAGCAAAATGAGTTTTACATCAGATATTTCTAAGTGTTTGCACTCCGACACCTACCCGAAACCCACCCGAGCCCTCGGGGGTCAAAACTAAATATGCACACAATATTAAAAACATCCTACGGACTATAATCAAAACACCAAAATAACACCCTAAACATCGAATTAAACCTCAAAATCAATGAAATTTCTCAAAACTTCTTAAACATTCAAATTTTTCATTTAAGGTCCGAATCACGTCAAACGGATTTTGTTTCTTACCAAACTTCACAAACAACATATATAGATCATATCAAACCTGTACCGGGCTCCAGAACCATAATACGGGCCTGATACCACAGGTTTCACTTAGAATATCATTTTTCGAAAAATTTATATTTTTCAGGAAACAATTTTCTTTAAAAATTCATTTCTCGGACTTGGGGCCTCGGAATTCGATTCCGGGCACACTTCCAAGTCCCATATTTTCCTACGGGTCCGTTTACCAAATATGTTCACCAAAGTCAACTTTACTCAAATGTAAACACAAAAATATCATTTTCATCAGTTTTTCACATAACGACTTCCCGGAAGACCTCGAAAAATAGATTTAGCTAGAAATACACGGGATGGCTTTTTGGGTCATCACAATCTCCACCTCTAAAACAAATGTTCGTCCTCGAACGGACATAAAAGGTTTACTTGAATCGGGGAAAAGACGGGGATATCGGCTCCGCATATCGGACTCGGACTCCCAGGTAGCTGCCTCGACAGGATGACCTCTACACTGAGCACGAATCGAAGGATAACTCTTCGATCGCAACTGACGAATCTTCCGAGCTAATATGGCTACTGGCTCCTCCTCATAAGTCCAATCCTTGTCGAACTGGACATTGCTCAAGTCGAGTACATGAGAGGGATCGACAATATACTTTCGAAGCATAGATACATGAAACATCGGATGCGCTATTGATAAACTCGGTGGAAAAGCAAGTCTGTAGGCCACCTCTCCTACCTTCTCAAGAATCTCAAAGGGACCAATGTACTTAGGGCTCAACTTGCCCTTCTTCTCGAACCTTATCACGCCCTTCATGGGCGACACCTGAAGCAGTACCCGGTCACCAACCATGAATGCCAAATCACAAACTCTACGGTCTGCATAACTCTTCTGCCTAGACTGAGCTGTGCGAAGTTTATCATGAATGATATTCACCTTATCCAAGGCATCCTGGACTAACTCTGAACCCAACAATCTAGCCTCTCCCGGCTCGAACCACCCGACTGGCGACCGACACCGCCTACCATACATCGCCTCATAAAGAGCCCTTTAAATGCTCGACTGGTAGTTGTTTTTGTAGGAAAACTCGGCTAAAGGCAAGTACTGGTCCCATGAACCTCCAAAGTCAATGACACATGCCCGCAACATGTCCTCCAAGATCTGAATAGTACACTCGGACTGTCCGTCCGTCTGAGGATGAAATGATGTGCTCAACTCAACCCGTGTGCCCAACTCATGCTGAAATACTCTCCAGAAATGGGAGTTAAAATGAGTACCTCGATCCGAAATAATAGACACGGGCACACCATGCAAGTGGACAATCTCCCTGATGTAAAGCTTTGCCAACTTCTACGAAGATTACGAAACTGATACATGAATGAAGTGTGTTGACTTGGTCAACCTATCCACAATGACCCACACCGCATCAAACATCTTCTGAGTCTGTGGGAGCCCAAGTACGAAATCCATGGTAACACGCTCCCACTTCCACTCGGGAAGCTCAATCTGCTGCATAAAACCATCGGGTCTCTGGTGCTCGTACATAACCTGCTGACAGTTCAAGCACCGAGCTACATATGCCACAATGTTCTTCTTCATCCTCCGCCACAAATAATGCTGCCGCAAATCCTGGTACATCTTCGAGGCGTCCAGATGGATGGAATACCGAGAACTATGGGCCTCCTGCAATATCAACTCACGAATACCATCAATATCAGGCATGCAAACACGCCCCTGCATTTTCAAGACTCCATCATCATCAACTGTAACCTGCTTGGCACCTCCGTGTCGGACCGTGTCTCTAAGAACACATAAATGACAATCATCATACTGCCGGTCCCGAATACGATCAAACAATGAAGAACGAGACACAGTATAAGCCAAAACACTGTCAATCTCCGAAACATCCAATCTCATGAATCGATTGGCCAAGGCCTGAACATCTAAAGCAAGCAGTTGCTCCCCGGCCGGTATATAAGCAAGACTACCCATGCTGGCTGACTTCCGGCTCAAAGCATCGGCCCCCACATTGGCCTTTCTCGAATGATATAGAATAGTAATGTCATAATACTTCAACAACTCTAATCATCTCCTCTGCGTCATATTCAACTCTTTCTGCTTGAACAGATACTGCAAATTCTTATGATCAGTGAACACCTCACACGATACACCATACAGGTAATGCCTCCAAATCTTCAACGCATGTACAATGGCTGCTAACTCCAAATCATGAACTGGATAGTTCTTCTCATGAATCTTCAACTGACGAGAAGCATAGGCTATAACCTTGTAATCCTGCATCAACACTGCACCAAGTCCCACCCGTGAAGCATCACAATACACGGTATATGGCGCTGAACTTGTGGGCAAAACTAACACCGGTGTTGTGGTCAAGGCTACCTTGAGCTTCTGAAAGCTCGTCTCACACTCATCTGACCACCTGAATTGGGCACCCTTCTGAGTCAACTTGGTCATCGGGGTTGCGATAGATGAAAAACCCTACACAAACCGGCGTAACTAACCTGCTAAGCCCAAGAAACTCCGAATCTCTGTAGCTGAAGTGGATCTATGCCAATCTCTGACTGCTGAAATCTTCTTGGAATCCACCTGAATACCCTCTGCCAACAACACATGACCCTGAAATGCAACCGAACTCAACCAGAACTCGCACTTCAAAAATTTGGCATAGAACTGACTGTCCTTCAGAGTTTGGAGGACGACTCAAAGGTGCTGCTCATGCTCTTCTTGGCTGCAGGAGTAAATCAAAATATCATCAATGAAGACTATAACAAACAAATCCAGATAGGGCCTGAACACTCGGTTCATCAAATCCATAAAAACATCTAGGGCATTTGTCAACCCAAATGACATCACCAAGAACTCATAATGCCCATACCGAGTGCGAAAGGCTATCTTAGGGACATCAGACGCCCTAATGCTCAATTGATGGCAGCCAAATCTTAAATCAATCTTGGAAAACACCGTGGCACCCTGAAGCTGGTCGAATAAATTATCAATCCTCGGCAAGGGATACTTATTCTTGATAGTAACCTTATTCAATTGCCGGTAGTCAATACACATTCTCATTTTCCATCTTTCTTCTTAACAAATAACACTGGGGCACCCCAAGGAGAAACACTAGGCCTAATGAAGCCTTTAGCTAGTAAATCCTATAACTAATCCTTCAACTCCTTTAACTCTGGCGGTGCCATACGATATGGCGGTGTAGAAATGGGCTGAGTGCCGGGAGCCAAATCAATGCAAAAGTCAATATCCCTGTCGGGTGGCATACCCGGCAGGTTAGCAGGGAATACCTTTGGAATCTCACGAACAATGGTCACAGACTCCATAAGAGGAACCTCGGCACTAGAATCATGTTCATAGGACAAATAGGCCAAACAACCCTTCTCGACCATACGACGAGCTTTCATATATGAAATAAAACTACCCGAAGAATGACTAGGAGTCCCCATCCACTCTAATTGGGATGCTCCCGGTAAGGCCAAGGTCACAGCCTTGGCATGACAGTCCAGAATAGCATGGTAGAGAGATAACCAATCCATCCCTAAGATGACATTGAAATCAACCATATCAAGAAGTAAGAGATCTACATGAGTCTCTAGACCACCAATAACCACTAAGCATGAATGGTAGACTCGATCTACCACAATAGAATCACCCACCGGTGGAGACACATATACAAGAGTACTTAGGGAATCACGGGGCATAATCAAATAAGGAGAAAAATATGAGGACACGTAGAAAAATGTAGACCCCGAATCAAACAAAACCGAAGCATCTCTGCTGCAAACTGAAACCATACCTATAATAACTGCATCAGAGGCATCAGGCTCAGGTCTGGCGGGAATAACATAGCATCGGGGCTGAGCCCCACCAATCTGAACATCCCTGGGTCGACCTGCTGCGGGCTGACCTCTACCCCTCATAGCCTGTCCTCCACCTCTAAATGTCTGGCCTCCACCTCTGTAACCTCGACCTCCACCCCTAGTTGGCTGAGGGGGTGGGGGTGCACCTGGTGCAGAAATCATAGCACGGGAACCCTGATACTGAGAACTACTAGAAGCTCGGGGGAAAAACCTAGAAATGTGCCCCATACCACCGCAAGTGAAGCAAGACCTCGGCTGCTGAGACTGCTGGCCCTGAAACTGTCCCTGTCGTCTAGAATAACCACCCTGGAAGCTCTAAAGCGGCGGTGTACTTATAAGAGTTGCTGGTGCACTGCGAGATACTTGAAGTGCCGACTAGAATAGCCTAGGAGGATGAACTCTACCAAAGGAATCCCTGCCTTCAGATGAGGCACCACTAAATCAGCCGAAATGATGAGGTCTCTTGTCAGACCCCTGACCACTGCCTTGTGACAAGACAATCTCAATCCTCCTGGCCACATTGGCCGCCTCCTGGAATGAAATATTAGTACATGTCTCTCTCACCATCTGGAGTCTAATAGGCTGAGCTAGCCCCTCAATAAACCTCATCACCCTCTCTCGATCGGTGGGGAGTATCATGATAGCATGTCGGGCCAAAGTGATGAACCGGGTCTCATACTGGTTAAGTATCATAGAGCCCTACTGGAGACGCTCAAACTGCCTCTGAAGATCCTCCCTCTGAGTAACTAGTAAAAACTTCTCCAAGAACAACTCAGAGAAATGAGCCCAGGACAACGGCGAAGATCCAACTGGCATGGTCAAGCAAAAATCCCTCCATCAAGTCTTGGCGGCACCAGAAAGGCGGAATGTAGCAAAATCGACCCCATTGTTCTCCACAATCCCCATGTTCCGAAGAGCCTCATAACAATTGTCTAAGAAATCCTGGGAATCCTCTGGTGGTGAACCAGTGAAAGTAGTAGGAAATAACTTGGTGAACCGATCCAATATCCACAAAGCATCGGCAAACATAACTGCTCCCTCAACTGCCTGTGCCACAATACCCAGCTAAGCTACTCTAGCTGTCTGAGGTGCTGGAGTTTGGAACTGCGAAGCTAACTGCTCTGGTGTGCGGGTAGCAGGAGTCTAGGCCCCTCCCCTAGCCAGAGAGACGGCTGGTGCTGTAGGAAGAAGACTGTCCTTAGCCACGCTCTCCATAAGGCCCACTAAGCGAACCAGAGCGTCTTGAAGAACCGGTGTGGCAATGAACCCCTCTGGGACCTGAGCTGGTCCGACCGGAATCGTATGAGCAGGAACCTCACTGGCAAGGACTACCTGTGGGTCCCCTTTTGGGGCTTCTGCTCTGGGCTGAGCCCTGCCCCTGCCTCGGCCTTTAGCACGGCCTCGACCTCGTCCTCATCCCCTCGTAGGAGCTGCAACAGGAGGATCGGGCTTCTGATCGGTAGATGAGGAAGCACGCATTCTCGCCATCTGCGAGAGAATAGAATAGAAAGTCAATTAGCATTTAGAAGTCAAATCGCACGACATAGAACAATAGATGTGAAGTTATTCCTAACTCTACAGCCTCTGGGGGATAAGTACAGACGTCTCCAAACCGATCCCTCAGACTCTACCAAGTTTGTTTGTGAATTGTAAGACCTAAGCAACCTAGAGCTCTGATACCAACTTGTCACGACCAGAAATCCCACCGTCGGAACCGTGATGGCGTCTAATGTTTAACCCTCTAGACAAGCCAACGTTCCGGTTAATATAACTTATTTCCTTATTTTTTAGCATTTAAAAGAAAAGTGATATACGAGAACAAATATGAATAAAAGTGCGGAAGATATGAAATCTAACAACTCGGTAAATAGCATTACAAAATCCTTAATATAAACCCCCAAATATGGTATCACAACTTCACAGACTGTCTAAGAATGCTAAAAATAGAGGTTTGAATAAACAAATACAACTGTCTCAGAAATACAAAGAAAAGACAGAAAGAAAAGAAGTATGACAGGAGGTGATGCCAAGGCCTGCTGACGCCTGCAGAACTACCTCAGTGTCTCCGGTGGACTGAAGGATACTCCCTTGATCAGCGTCCACAAGGTCTGGTACCGTGATCTGCAAAACATAAAGAAGTGCATGTGTAGCATCATTACAATCGACCCCATGTACTGAGTAAGTGTCGAGCCTAACCTCGGCGAAGTAGTGACGAGGCTAGGACACGACAAATAATAAATACCTGTGCAGTTTAATAATATATAGCAGGAATAATAACAGGAAGTAAACAATTAAGTACAAAACGGGAAAAACATGCTGGGGAGAAAGGTGTAACAACTACTGAAATGACGGGACAAGAAAACAATTGAAATAATTAAATAGCAGCAAGAATTAACAACTTTGAACAAATAAGTAAACAGAAACGACACGGCATGTCCCCTCGTGCTATAATATCACAAAACATGGCACAGAATATCCCCTCGTGCATAAATAACAGTAACACCACACGAAATGTCCCCTCGTGCATAAATAAACAACATCACAGCATGTAATGTCCCCTCATGTATAAATAAACAACAACACGACACGTAATGTCCCCTCGTGCATAAATAAATATTATCACGGCACGGAATGTCCCCTCGTGCATAAATAAACAACAACACGGCACAGAATGTCCCCTCATGCATGAATAACAACAACACGACACGGAATGTCCCTTCGTGCATAAATATCATAAAACAACAATTTGACAGGAAAAACAACAATAAGAAACCTTAAGTACACAAAAATAATCAAAGTAATAACGTCACGGCAAGGGACACAACTATAACCAAACCTACACATATATATTTAACTTACCAACATATTACTCAAAACCGTTACTCAACAGTACTCAGAACTTAGAATTTCCATCAAATGAATAACTACCAAATGATATCAAATCCATAAACACATTAAACTTCAATAAAAATCACATAATTACTCATATTCGACTCACGGCATGCTTGACCACAACACATAGGTACTCGTCACCTCACCTATACATTGGACATGGAATAAACACGTAGAAAATAGGACTCAACACCTATTCCCTCAAGCTAAGGTTAGGCAAAACAGTTACCTCGACTCTAAAGATCCAAATCAAGCTTCAAGCACCGCTTTTCCTTCTGAACCCAACTCCAAGTCGATCGTATCTAGACATAATCGAATCAATAACATCAATAAAGGCTAAACAATTCAATTCCAATGCTTAATTATAGATTTCCCAACATTCTTTCCAAAAATCAAAAAATCCCCAATTCCCCCAACATTCTTTCCCAACATTCAACCCCGGGTCCGCTTGGTCCAAACACGAGTTTCGGACCAAAACCCGATCACCCATTCCCCCACGAGCCCGAATATATAATTTGTTTTGAAATCCGACCCCAAAACGAGGTCAAATTCCCAAATAATCAAAAAGCCCTAACTCTACCCAAATCCCCAATTTTCTACCTTTAAGTCCATGTTTTTAAGCCTAGAATCTAATGGATGTTGATAAAAATAGAAGAAAACAAGTCAAAGATTACTTACCTAAGAGATTATGGTTAAGAAGTTCTTCAAAAATCGCCCAAGAGGTGTGGAGAAGAAGAGGTTTATGAAAAAATGGGGGAATCCCGTATGAGTATTCTATTTCTGGGACTTTAAAATAACTGGGCGTTTTATGCCTATGCGATCACGAATGGAGTAATGCGATCGCACAGTTAAAGGACCCCTAAGATCCGCGATCGCACCAGTGCAAATGCGATCGCACAGTGGCCCTGACCCTTTCTCTCTGCGATCGCGAATAAAGAATACGACCGCACAGATGCACAATCGAGCCCCTTCCCCAGCTTTCCTAACCTCCTATGCGATCACAACTATGCCTATGCGATCGCATAGTACAACAGACTCTCCCCCAATCACACTGCTATGCGATCACAAATACACCTATGCGATCGCATAGTGTTAAACACCAGACACCAGCAAAATGAGTTTTACATCAGATTTTTCTACGTGTTTGCACTCCGACACCTACCCGAAACTCACCCGAGCACTCGGAGCTCAAAACCAAATATGCACACAACCTTAAAAACATCCTACGGACTTATTCTTGTAATCAAAACACAAAATAACACCCTAAACATCGAATTAAACCTCAAAATCAATGAAATTTCTCAAAACTTCTTAAACATTAAAAATTTGCATTTAAGGTCTGAATCACGTCAGACGGATTCTGTTTCTTACCAAACATCATACAACATATATAAATCATATCGAACTTGTACCGGGATCCAGAACCATAATACGGGCCCGATACCACAGGTTTCACATAGAATTTCATTTTTCAAAGACCTTTATATTTTTCAGAAAATAATTTTCTTTAAACTTTCATTTCTCAGACTTGGGGCCTCAGTGTTCGATTGCGAGCACACGTCCAAGTCCCATATTTTCCTACGGACCCTCCGGGACCGTCAAATCACGAGCCCGGTCTGTTTACCAAAAATGTTGACCAAAGTCAACTTTACTCAAATTTCAACCCAAAAATATCATTTTCATCAGTTTTTCACATAACGGCTTCCCGGCTACACGCCCGGGGCGCGCACTCAAAGGTGATATAGAAGAAGGTTCTCATGACCTCAACAGATTTAGCTAAAAATATATGGGATAACCTTTTGGGCCATCACCGCTGAGGAAATAAGAAAGAAGGTTTCAACCTAAACATAGAAACTCAAAGTAGAAATGGTCATGCAAAAACAGTCTCACTACAAAACCATTGTACACACTCCAAAAGAAAGTCGCACCTACCGTGTCCAATAAACGGGGAGAAAAATCGAATGTAATATTTGAGACCATATGAGTTTCACAAATAAAAAAATCTGGCATGCGTGAGAACTAGGATAAGTTAAGTATGCATGCAACAAGGGGACGGAAAGAAAAAATAATAATTACGTACGTTTAAAGAAAGCTAAGAAGGGACGAAAGGAATTATTCGATCAATGATTCCGAGTTGGTGACGTTATGAACCCACTTAAAAGTTTGGAGTTGTATACTTCAGCATATACAACCGTAGAAGATTCTGGTATATGTTAAAAGAAATAATTGAGCCCAGATCATAGATAAAGGATTTAATTGTTAAAGGATTATGTCATTGATATTCCATAATGCCCATGAAGGGATAGGGTAATGACTAATATCATGAGACGCAGATCGGAAGATAGCTTAATCCTACATAAAGACTGATTAGAAGGAAGAGAAAACTAAAGAGTTACATCAAAGAAAAATATCTGGAGTCTGATTGGACCCAGAAAATTATAGATATCATGATTGAGAACATTAGAGAATCACTCTTAATATCATAGGTACAAGAGAGATAGTAAAATAGCCATATTTTATAAGGGCTCTATGATTATGCATATGCGAAGTGTACCAGCCTCATAAGAAGTCAGGATGAAGCTCCCACCGGATTGTGTATGCACCAGAGGTGCAAGTATTATAAAAGAGCTCCAATTTATGGACGTGAATCACACCTAGGTGGAAGGGATATCATGAAAGAGATAGAAGATACGATGCGAGATTTTAAGATTGTGCATGGAGTAGGAAATTGATCGGTTGCTTAGGAGTGTAGCTTAGTCCATTGGGTGTTAGTGTGCTAATGGTGCACAGGTCGTTCGGTCTGTTTGGTAAGTGTAATCGAGATTTGAGAAGAGTGGATGGCTCTAATGGATTCATGATTTAAATGTAGCGATTTGAAATTTTCGAGATTGGTATATGGCTAGAATCTGAGAGTTACATTGGACGGTGTCGAGACTTGTGGCATTTTACACCATTTGGGAATTATGCATTTCAGTATCAAGAGGGTAAAGGAAACAGTTTTAGGTTCACTTGACGTCTCTTTAGAGTGGGTGTCTCGGTTGTGGTGCTGTGGGGTTCTTAAGAGGGACGTCAGCGGCTTATGGGCCTTAGGGCATTGTGGTTTTATTCTAGGGTTTTGAGTGGTGAAATTTTTGGTTAAGGATCGCGGAGTTCTAATAAGGAGAAGTATCAATTGAAAGGCAATTTGGAAAGTACTTGGAGAACTAAGACAACTTGGTAGTAGTGTGGATCAGCACAATAATGGATAAACGGTTCCTTGGGTACTTATGACGTGGCTAGTCTCTACTGGTGTTTTGTGGCAATGCTCTTGGGTTATGATGGCCTGCGTGGATGGTTGGAGTAGGAGGGGTTCGGTTATGACAGCTTGGTTATGTGCGAACGAGTCTCGAAGGGTTCTAGATGATATCTACCACGTTTCGGGGTTTATATTTCATGTTGGTGTTTGGAACATGTTGTGTCTTGTGATTATCTTCGGGATGAAATCAAATGGAATGTCTTTTTCTAATTAAGTATGTAGTTGCTGGTCACCCGAAATGGACTATGAAGTTCTTGTATTTTTAATATGATGGCATGGTAGATGTGGCATGTTATGTGGGATTGAGATTTGCATGTGATAGGTCACAGTTTAGTTTTGGTCGGATGGTCATAAATTTGTAGGCAACATGGACGGTCTCGGATGACTAAGTGATGATACTATTTGGTATGGCTTAAAGAGGGTATATATATTCAGAAAGGGCAATGTGTTTGATTTATGCGTACTACACTGGTACTGCGGCACTCTCCTGGTTGATCGACTCCTGATACTTGTATTTTGCTATGTGACAAGGAAGAATTTTAGAAGTATTTCTTCAAGGGATGATCGTGTGTGAGAGATGCGTTAGACATTATGGCGGTAGAGTTGGCATCAAATATGGTGATTCGCGTGTCCTATGGATCCAGAGACTGGGAGTGCTTAGGAGCAGATTGTTTCATGGTTGGGGACTGTGAATTCATGGCCGAAGCTATCCAGATGATAGTATGTGTTATGATTCAGTCGTTGTGGGATTTCGGAGGTTTATTTATCTATGTGTGGGTGCCCGGAGTTTAATCGGGGGTCCATTGGTAGGCCCAATTAGGATGTGTATTCTACATCGAGTTGGATTGGTTGGATCCATAATCCTAATGTTGAGGGATGTGCTATTCGGTTGTTGCTAAGCTTATTCGTGTTTTGATATTTTCTGTGAGATACTATACTATGCTACGAGGGGTTATGATTCGCTGGTTTTGGCACTCATGGTGCGGTTATATGGTGGTCTTGTAGCGAAATTTGGGTAATTGAGTAATTGGGTATTTTATGATTGAGGGTGTATTGGTTATGTCCTTTCTGGATTTGTGTGGCATTGTGACATCCGATTCTCCGTGGTTATGGTAATACACTGTGGGTATTTGATGCCGAATTTTGCGTCGTTATTGATTTTGAGCAGGGTGGCTTGAGGTATATGATACTGACCAACGTTTGGATGGGGTCGCGCATTGCAGCGGAGTTATGTTGATGTATGAACCTTTTTATTAGAGTCAGGTGGTAGGTTCTTAGCATTTCATTGTGGTGGTACCCATTGAGCTTGCGAGCTGATTCTTTTGTTTGAGTCATTTTTGCGATTAAATACATTTGGATTGTTGCTTATGGTGCATGGATTGCACGATTTGTGGCTCTGAGTAGTATTGATGTTGCATGTCAGTAGAGTAGTGGGTATTCGATAAAATGGAGTCGTTGGATCTAGTACGGGTGCTATAGGATTTGATTGCGGTATATAAGGAAGGATAATATCGGAAGTCGGCTTAAGAATCGGCTATAGTTCTTGTTGAAGGAGAGGGAGCTCCATGGCTTGTTGATTTGATGAATGGTTTTGAGTTTCTGCGTGTTCTTTGATTATCGGCAGTGTACGAAGGTTTTTGGATGAGGTTTTGTTAGGTACGAGGTTTATTACCGGGATTGGGTTGTTCTGAGTAGTTACTGTGATAGGCGATTTTTGCAATGGGTATTTTAGTCATGTGGTTTACCCAGCGATTGTATCTTGGGTTATGGATGCGGGTTGGTACAACTTGTTCAGGCTTATACAGCATGTAGGTCACGAGATTCATATCTTATAAGGAATTCCGGATGTTGGAAAAATTGGATTCTAAGGCTTAAGGGCTAGGTTGAATTGAGAAATTTTAGTTATATTGTGTTATCAGATCTATATGGGATAGGGTGACGTAGGATCACCCCCAACCCCCGGGTATGTGCATATTAAGGTTATACGGCGGTTTGATGATTTTGAGAACAACTCTTGGCACGTTCGAGGACGGATATATGTTTAAGTGGGGGAGAATGTAACGACCCGACCGATCGTTTTCAGCATTTCCACTTCTCTCGGTAGTTTGGGGGCACAGTAGCTCCGTATAATGTATTAGGACTTGTGTCAAAAATTTGAGTTCATTCCAAGTTGATTTGATGTGTTTCAGCGCGAGTTTTTGGAAGTCAGATGTTCATTAAGTTTGATTTAAGGAGCGTTTTGTCGTTTCGATGTTGTTATACGTGATTTGAGGCCTCAGGTAAGTCCGTATTATGTTATGGGACTTTTTGGTATGTTCGTACGGGGTCCCGAGAGGCTCGGGTGAGTTTCGAATAGGTTTGAGTTGTGTTGCGCTCGTTTTTCTTATGTTTCGACGTCGTTTCTTCAAGCATAAATGATATCACGTTGAACAAATGAGCTCTAATTTTCTGTTTTGGTTGAAGCACAAGAATCGTATCGTAATTACGGACCCGTAGCAAATAAGGTCGTCAAATTTGGAAGTCGTATGAGAATTTTATGATCATTTTACTAAAAATTGGGTTACTAGATTTTTTTCAGATTAATTACAAAATTGCCACTGAATTTGTATTTTAAAATTTGCACTATTTTCAAATAATGAACCAACATATCTCCTTAATTATAAGGTCAAATTGAGTGATTCAAAAGCCTAACCTGACTAAAAATTCACAAGGAATCCATTGGAGGAGAAAAAGCGAGTTTCAGGGATCGTTTGGCATGACAAACGAAGCAGAATAGCTGGCAGAAAAATATATAAAATAACAGTTTGTTCATTCGTTAATATTTTGAGTTGGGGAGCTCGGATTTGGGTGATTTTGGAGGCGATATTTACTATATGGATTGGGGTAAGTATTTTCTACTCGGTTTTGGTTATATTTCATGAATCCATTTTTGTATTTGGGATTTGATTGATGATTTCAAAATGAAATTTGAGAGTTTTTGCCTCAAGTTTCATAGAGTGAATTTTTAAGTTTTTAACATCGATTCGAAGTCGGATTTGAGTAAAATTAATATGGCTGGACTCATAATTGAATGTGTTATCAGATTTTGTGAGTTTTGTCGGGTTTTGAGGTGCGAGCCCGGGTTGGGAAATTTGGCCGATTTTTGGTTTTTGATTAAAGATTCGACCTTTTTCAACTGGGATTGGTTCCTTTAGAATTGTTTGATGTTTTGAGTTGTTTTTGGTTGGTTTCGATCTTTTTGGAGGTCGGAACGTGCGGGATGGCATCTTTGGAGCATCGCCTGGCATGCTCGGCATTGGTATTGGCTTGTTCGAGGAAAGTACCTCTTCTAAACATAGTGTTGAGGGTATAAAACCCCGCAATACAGGTTATGTGATTGGTATTGAGGCGATGCATGTTCTAGGTTATGGGAATGTGGGTGTGCACCTTGTGAATTAGGACTTTTTTGTTCCCATGGCCCTGTATAGTGGCCCTAATTTTGTTGATATTTGTGTTTTCACCATGTGATAAAGTAATTGAGTTGTCAATCATGCTAAATATCATGTTTAGGCTTCATGTTGATATTGTTTGTACTCATAGTGATTATTTCTAGCTGTCATCTCACTTATTTCCATTGATATTTTTGTACTCAGTCATTTATATCATAACTCAGTCTCAGTTAATGTTATTGATACATCATACCATTGTTGTCGGGCTAGATTCATGACATTGTGTTTTCGTGAGTGAGACTGGAGAGATTGATGACTGAATGAGGCCAAGGGCCTGAGTGAGAGTGAAATGTTTGGATCAGGCTACATGTCGCAGCAATATATATTGATTATATTTATGTATATGGATCGGGCTGCACACCGCAGCAATATATATTGATTATATTTATGTATATGGATCGGAATGCACGCCGCAATGATATATGGTCGGGATACAGCCCGCAACGATATATGGATCAGGCAACACGACGCACCGATATTGGGTCGGGCTGCACGCCGCAACGATATAGCGTGTGGGCTGTAGGAGCCCTTCCGGAGTCTGTACACCCCAGTGAGCGCAGTTGGCTATATATATATATATGGATCGGGCTACACGCCGCAACAATTATTATACAGCGCTGAGTGATTTAGTATGTTGAGTATTGATCTTAGTAAGAGAGGATGCGAGGTAATGAGATTGAGGACTCTGAGAGTGTGAGTACATGTTTTATCTCTGAAATACATGGCATTTACATGCATAGATGGCATGCAGGCATGGAGATGCATTTTTCCTCATGCTATATAGTATCACGTTATTCATGACTTATTATACACATTGATAGGTGGGTATGGAGAGGCACTTTATACTTGTTATTTGAAAAGAAAATAAAAAATATTATTTATTGTTGAAAGGATATTTGGAAAATTACAGTTTTTTAACTCACTCTTACTTTTGGCATTTTCGGTAAGAGATATGGGATTTTCTTTCACCAAGATATTTGGAAAGCATGACCATTTTCTGGAACGGTGAACGAGCTGAGTATTTTACTTTTTAGATATCTCTTTTATACTTGCATTTATGTTGTTATGAACTGCTGTGGAAATATTGTCTTTGGACCCAATCCTGTGTTAGCTCGTCACTGTTTTCAACCTAAGGTTAAGTTTGTTACTTACTCAGTACATGGTCGGTTGTACTGATACGACACTTCTGCACATTGCGTGCAGATGTCAATTGATGTTGTTGTTGTGCTCGATGGTTGCGGGACTCGAAGATGTACCAGTGTCCCTAATGTAGCTGCCTCCTTTGTTCGGGGTAGCCTTAGCTTATAAAACTCTGTTTATGTACTTTTCAAAGAGATTTTTTAATTGTTTCATTGTTGATTTGTAAACTTCATTCGTAAAAGCTCATGATTTGTACTACCAGTCCTTGAGAAATGTGTTAGATATAGATAATTCTGTTGTTTAATTGTTTTATTAAATTAAATGAAACTGAATAATTGTTAATTGGCTTACCTAGCGGGTTGGATTATGTGCCATCACGACTGGTGGATTTTGGGTCGTGACAACAATGGTGGTTTCTTGTTGTCATCTCACTGATATCATTGATATATTTTGTACTCAGTCATATTCATGCATTCATATCATATCTCAATCTCAGTTGTTGTAACTGATACATCATATCATTGTTGTGGGGCTAGTATCATGACATTGTGAACCCGTGAGTTAGACTGGAGAGAGCGATTATTGAGTGAGGCTGAGGGTTTGAGTTAGAGTGACATTTTGGGATCCGGTTGCACGACGCATCATATTATATTATACATTATGGGTCGGGCTGCACGCCGTATCATATTATATTATACCTTATGGGTCGCGCCGTACGCCGCAAAGATATATTAATTACTCCCTCCACTCCAGTTTATGTGAACCTATTTCCTTTTTGGTCTGTTCCAAAAAGAATGACCCCTTTCTAAATTTGGAAACAATTTATCTTAAACTTACAATTCTACCCTTAATGAGAAGCTTTTATAACCACACAAATAATCTGGGCCCATTTTTGACTTATTTAGGACCACAAATTCCAAAAGTCTTCATTTTTTCTTAAACTTTGTGCCCAGTCAAACATGTTCACATAAATTGGAACGGAGGGAGTATATTTTATGGGATCGGGCTGCACGCTATAACAATATAGCGCTTGGGCTGAAGGAGCCCTTCCAGAGTCTTTACACCCCAGTGAGCGCGGTTCACTGTAGATATATTAGTGAATCGGGTTTCACGCCGCAACAATTATTATACAACGCTTAGTGATTGAATGTGCTGAGCATTGAGCATAGTGAGAAGATATGCGAGACAGTGAGATTTAGTACTCTGAGATTGCGAGTACATGATTCATCTTCGAGGTACATGGTATTTGCATGCACTCATGACATAAATGCATAGAGATGCATTTATTCTCGTCCTATATGGTATCACATCATTCATGACTAACTATACACACAGATATGTAGTCATAGAGAGGTATTCATACTTGTTATTTGGAAAGAAAATAAAACATTTCTATATATTGTGGAAAGGATATTCGGAAAATTACACTTTTCAAACATACTTGTATTTTTTTGCATTTTCAATAAGAGATTTGGGTTTTTCTCACTAGGATACTTGAAAAGCATGACCATTCACTAGAACTGTGAATGAGCTGAGCATTTTTACTTCTAAGATACCTCTTTTATACTTGTATGTGTGTTGTTATGAACTGTTGTGGAATTTTGGTATTGAACCCGACCTTGTGTTAGCTCGTCACTGCTTTCAATTTGAGGTTAGGTCTGTTACTTACTGAGTACATGGGATCGGATGAACTCATACTACACTTCTGCACCTCGCTTGCAAATGTTGGTTGCTCATGTTGCTACGTCCGATGGGAGCCGGATTGAAGATGTACCTGCGTTTTGGCTGAAGCTGCCCCTTGTTCATGGTATCTTTAGATCTATAAAAACTCTGTTTATGTACTTTTCAAACAGACTATGTATTTATTTCATTTCAGTTTTGTAAACTCTATTCTTAGAAGTTGTAACGACCCGGTCGGTCGTTTTGAGAGTTAGCACCCTGATCCCCTAATAACTGCTTTCCCCATGTCTATTTCTTCTTTTGGGACTATTCGGAATGTTTAGTTGTGAATTGCGGAGAGTTTTGGGACACATAGTCCCTATATATGAGTTTAAGCTTTAAAAATTGGACTGTAAATGGAACTGTGTGAAGACGGACAAATTCTGTCAACTTTGTTAGCTCTGTTGGGTGATTTCGGGGTTAGGAGCGTGTCCGGAATGTGTTTTCGAGGTCTGTAGTAGATTTAGGCTTGAATTGGTGAAAGTTAGAATTTTGGTGATTTCGGCCGATAGGTGAAATTTTGATATCGGGCTCGGAATGAAATTCCGAGAGTGGCTGTAGGTCTGTAGTGTCATTTATGACATGTGTGTAAAATTTGAGGTCATTCAGATTAGTTTTGACGTGTTTCGGCATCAGTTGTGAATTTTGGAAATTGCATAAGTCCTTAGGCTTGAATCCATGCATAAATTGTTATTTTGGTGATATGTGATATGTTTTGAAGGTTCGACTAAGTTTGGATGAGGTATTAGGACTGGTTTGTAGTTTTGGTTGAGGTCCTGGGGGCCTCGGGGGTGATTCGGATGCCCAACGAGAAGTTTTCTGACTCAAAAACCAGCTGAAGCGCTGCTGGTATTGGTGCTTCGCATCTGCGGAAGGGGAGCCGCAGGTGTGGACACGCAGGTGCGGACGGGGCCTCGCAGGTGCGGAATTGATCTGGGTCAGCCAGGCTCGCAGGTGCGGCAAGAGTTCCGCATATGCGGCCCGGTGACAGCAGGTGCGGCCCCAGGCTTTTAGTGAGTTTGCGCACCTGCGATGCATTTTCCGCAGGTGCGGTCCAACAGGGCTCAGGTGCGGGATCACTGGGAAGTCAATACCAAATTCAAGGGTTTGAAAATCATATTTTCTAAAAATGATTTGGAGCTCGGGATTAGGCGATTGTGAGTGGGTTTTGAAGAGAGGACTCATATGTAACG
Source organism: Nicotiana undulata (assembly GCA_005239495.1). Classification (NCBI taxonomy): domain Eukaryota; kingdom Viridiplantae; phylum Streptophyta; class Magnoliopsida; order Solanales; family Solanaceae; genus Nicotiana; species Nicotiana undulata. Next base: position 93,281 of record ML281943.1, on the reverse strand, counting down.
ATTCCAAATCCTATTGCACTTATATATCATTAATCTATAACAATTTCTTCAATCTAATCAAGGAATTTGGGTGAAAAATAATGAAAATGGGATGAAAGTTGCCCAAGTAGAAATCTGAGAATTTAAGGAGATTTTGACGTGGGATTTCAATGATTCTTGTTCGAGTGAGTTCGTGAGTGAATGGGTGTTATAAATTTGTAACTTTCACTCGATTCTGAGACGTGGGTCAAGGGGACTTTTTGGGCAATTTTCCTAATTTCGCGCATTAGCTTAGAACTAATTAGCTAGCTTGACTTCTTAAAGTGATATTTACATTATGCACTTGAATTGAATAGATTTGGGCCATTCAGAGTCGGGTACTCGTGGCAAGAACGTGGTATCGAGTTGAGTAGAGGAGTCGAGGTAAGTGGCTTGCCTAACTCAGTGTTGGAGACTTCCCTTAAGTTTTTTTATATTAATTATTGTGTGGGCGCCATGTACGTGAGGTGACGAGTACGTACCCAGACCATTACTGCAAAAATTCCAATTTTCTCCAAAAATTATAAATTGTTTTTCTCCTATTACCTTGTTTTACTCTGTTCAATTGTTCAACTTAGATTAGGAAAGCATGCTTACCTGTTTAACATTAAACTTCCTATCTGACACTCTGTGCACCATGTTAGTGAGCTTATTGCTTTCCCTACCTGCTATTTGATGAACCGTTTCAACTGATGCCTTATCTGTCGTTCGTTCCGCATTGCATATTTAAATTTGGACTACGGACGTATTCCGGGAGATCCCCCTGTACTGCATATTTAAATTGGGACTACGGACATATTCCGAGATCCCCCTGTATTGCATATTTAAATTGGGACTACGAATGTATTCAGGGAGATCCCCTTGTACTGCATCTTTATACTTGGGACTACGGGACAGTATCCTGGAGATTCCACTGTGTGATACTTTGTACTTAGCCGAGGGCTCCCTGTTGCTGTTTTAATTCGAATTATTCATTTCTACTGTTTAATTTAGAATTTATTTTCCTTCTGTATTATTTTTAAACTGTTTCACTTATAAATCCAGTAGAGCCTTAACCTGACCTCGTCACTACTTGACTGGGGTTAGGCTTGGCACTTACTGTGTACCAAATGTGGTGTACTCATGCCCCTTCCATTCCACTTACCTAGAAACTTTTATGTATTTGATTTTTGTTGTGTAGAATTATTATGGTATAGAGCTTGTGGCTTAAAAGTGACATTCCGGGTTTTGGGAAATTTTGTCTGTACATGCCGAGTGACGATATTTCATTTGATAGATTTGCTTTATTCCGTCTTTATTTTATCGTTTTTATTTAATATCTTCCGCAAATTTAGGCTTACCTAGTCGTAGAGACTAGGTGTCGTCACGATACCTTTCAGAGGGTGAAATCGGGTCGTGACAAGTTGGTATCAGAGCGTCTAGGTTCATAGGAGTCACAAGTCACAAGCCGGTTTATTAGAGTCTCGCGGATTGGTGCGGAGACGTCTGTATCTACCTTTGGGAGGCTATGTAACTGTTAAGAACAATCATATTATATGGAATCCCTTGTCGTGCTAGTTACTCACATCAAAATTCTAAAACTTTATTCTACTCTTTTCTCACAGATGGTGAGGACCTGTACCGGACGTACCGACGATCAGGCACCTGAGCCCCCAACTAGAGCCGCCAGAGGAAGGGATAGGGGTAGAGGACGAGCACGCGGTGTAGCCCAAGCACCGACAAGAGCCGCGATAGAGGAGCCCCCAACAACTACAGTTGGAGGGGCCCAGGAGGTCCCTACTGTTACTCCAGGCCTCCAGAAGACTTTGGCTCAGTTCATGAGAGCTTTCAGCACTCTGACTCAGGCAGGACTACTCTCGATAGCTCCAGCTACATCTCAGACCAGGGGAGGGGAACAGACTTCTGCAGCCTATACTTTTGAGTAGAGGGTCCATGTTGGGCAGGTTCCAGAGTATATTCCCTTCCCTTAGCGGATTGAGCTCGGCATGATGCTAGAGTAGCTTTTTCTGAGTCAGAATAGCTCAGACTTGAGAGGTACAAGAAGTACCACCCACCTGATTTCAGCGGACTAGCTTCAGATGACGCTCTGGGTTTTCTTGAGGAGTGTCATCGCATTCTCCGCACTATGGTATTGTGGAGACGAGTGGGGTTTCTTTCACCGCTTTCCAGCTGAGGGGAGCGACTTATTAATGTTGGCGTGTCTATGAGCTGAGTAGTTCGGATGAGGAAGCTTCACTCACTTGGGCTCAGTTCTCAAGGATGCTTGGCGTGCGGAGTTTGAGTAGTTACGCTAGGGTACTATGTGTGTATCGGACTATAAAGTCCATTTCAATGACTTGGGTCATCATGCACCAGCCTTGGTTGGCACGATCAGAGAGAGAGTACGACGCTTCATTGAGGGACTCCACCCCGGTATTCAGACCATTATGTCCAGAGAGTTGGAGACGGATATCACTTACCAGCAGGCGGTGAGTATTGCCCATAGGATTGAGAGCATGTTGGCCCGGGACAGAGAGGAGAGGGAGGCCAAGAAGTCTCGAGAGACTGGCCAGTACTCAAGAGTTCGTGCACCAATAACACGTTATGGCAGGGGTTTTGTGAGTCACCCTATTCATTCAACTCTTCCACCAGCCAGTGGTATTCCAGCTCCTCCTAGATATCAGGAGCCTTATTATGCACCACCAGTATCTAGTGTGCCTCCTACTCGAGGTGCTATCACCGACCAGTCTAGCAGGCCAAAGTCAGCATCAGCATCAGCTGCCACGTCCTCCGAGGGGTTGTTTTGAGTCTGGTGACCCTCTCCACATGTTCGGAGATTGACCCAGAGTTAGGAGGGGTGTATCATCTCAGACTTATCAGGCCCCACGTGCTCCACCGGGTCCTCCAGCTATTCTGCCAGCCCCAGCTACTGCCCCACCTTCTGAGACAGCTCGGGGTGGAGTTCAAGGAGGTCGAGGTCGCCCTAGAAGGGGAAGTCCAGGCCAGGTACTATGCCCTTCCAGCCCGTCCAGAGGTCGTCGCTTTAGATTTAGTCATTACAGGTATCGTCCCTATTTTTCATAGGATGCATCAGTATTATTTGATCCAGGCTCTACGTATTCATATGTGTCTTCTTAGTTTGCTTCAGATCTGGGGATATCTCGGGATTCTTTGAGTTCACCCGTTTATGTTTCTACTCCCGTGAGAGATTCTCTTATTGTGGAATGCGTATATCGGTCGTGTTTGATTGTTATCACTGGTTTTGAGACCAGAGCTGATTTGTTATTACTTTGTATGATAGATTTCGATGTTATCTTGGGCATGGATTAGTTGTCGCCCCATTATGATATTCTTGATTGTCACGCCAAAACTGTGACGCTGGCTATGCCAGGTTTACCAATATTAGGGTGGAGAGGTACCTTAGAGTATACTCCTCGTAGAGTCTTTCCTCAAGGCTCATCGGATGGTTAAGAAGGGGTGTGATGCGTACTTATCCTACGTGAGAGATGTTAGTGTTGATGCCCCTACAGTTGATTCAGTTCCAGTTGTGAGGGATTTTCCTGATGTGTCTCCAGCCAATCTTTCGGGTATGCCGTCAGATAAAGATATTGATTTTGGCATTGATTTATTGTCGGACAATCATCCCATTTATATTCCTCCCTATCGTATGGCTCCTCCGGATTTGAAGGAGAAGTTGCAGGAGTTGCTTGATAAGGGTTTCATCAGGCCCAGGGTATCACCTTGGGGGTGCTCCCGTGTTATTTGTGAAGAAAAAGGATGGTTCTATGCGTATGTGTATTGATTATCGGAAGTTGAACAAGTTCACAGTGAAGAATAGGTATCCATTGCATCGCATTGATGATTTATTTGACCAGTTACATAATGTCAAGGTATTCTCCAAGATTGACTTGCGTTCTGGCTATCATCAGTTGAAGATTCGGGAGCCGGATATCCCTAAGACTGCCTTCAGGACCGGATATGATCACTATGAGTTTCTGGTCATGTCATTTGGGTTGACCAATGCCCCAGCATACTTTATGCATTTGATGTATCTTGATTCTTTCGTCATTGTGTTCATTGACGACATCTTAGTATATTCTCGGTCTAGGAGGATCATGAGCAGCATTTGAAGACCGTGCTTCAGACTTTGAGGGAGAAGAAATTGTAGGCAAAATTTTCTAAGTGTGAATTTTTGCTCGATTTGGTGGAATTCTTGGGCCATGTGGTGTCTTGTGATGGGATCAAGGTAGACCCGAAGAAGGTGGAGTCGGTGCAGAGTTGTCCTAGACCGTCATCTGCTACTGAGATCTGTAGTTTCCTCGGTTTGGTAGGGTACTATCGCCGTTTTGTGGAGGGATTTTCATCCACTGTAGAACCTATGACCAGACTGACCCAGAAGGGTGCTCCGTTCAGGTGGACTGAGGAGTGTGAGGAGAGCTTTCAGAAGCTCAAGACAACCTGAGTACAACTCTAATGTTGGTTTTGCCTACGGGCTCAGGGTCCTATAAAGTCTATTGTGATGCTTCGGGGATTGGCCTTGGGGCGGTGTTGATGCAGGATGGTAAGGTGATTGCCTACGCGTCCAGACAGTTGAAGGTGCATGAGAAGAACTATCTAGTTCATGACCTCAAGTTAGCAGCAATTGTTCACGCCCTGAAGATATGGCGTCATTATTTATACGGTGTTCCCTGTGAGATTTTCATGGATCATCGAATTTTGCAGCATTTGTTTAGGCAGAGTAACATTAATTTGCACCAACGGAGGTGGTTGGAGTTACAAAAGGACTATGACATCACTATATTATACCACCCAGGGAAGGCCAATGTGGTGGCCGACGCCTTGAGTCGCTGGGCGGAGAGTTTGGGAAGTTTGGCATATCTTCCAGCAGTTGAGAGGCCCTTAGCCTTGGATGTTCAGTCCTTAGCCAGTCAGCTTGTGAGGTTGAATCTTTCAGAGCCTTGTCGGGTTTTAGCTTGTGTGGTCGCTCGATCTTCTCTTTATGACAGCATTCGAGAGCGCTAGTATGATGATCCCTAACTCCTGGTTCTTTAAGACAGGGTTCGGCGGGGTGATGCCAGGGATGTGACTATAGGTGATGATGGCGTGATGAGGATGCATGGCCGTATTTGTGTGCCCAATGTAGATGGGCTTTAGGAGTTGATTCTTAAGGAGGCCCATAGATCGCGGTATTCCGTTCATCCGGGTACCGCGAAGATGTACTAGGACCCGAGGCAGCACTACTGGTGGAGAAGGATGAAAAAGGATATAGTGGAATTTGTGGCCAAGTGTCTCAACTGTCAGCAAGTAAAATATGAGCATCAGAGACCAGGAGGGTTACTTCAGCAGGTTGAGCTTCCAGAGTGGAAGTGGGAGCGGATCACCATGGACTTTGTGGTTGGACTTCCTCGGACTTTGAGAAAGTTCGATGCTATTTGGGTAATCGTGGATCGGCTGACCAAGTCATCCCATTTCACTCTAGTGTTGACTACATACTCCTTTGAGAGGTCCGCGAAGATTTATATCAGGGAGATTGTTCGCCTCCACGATATTCTAGTATCTATAATTTCAGACAGAGGTACACAGTTCACTTCACGGTTCTGGAGAGCCATTCAGCAGGAGCTAGGCACCAGGGTAGAGTTGAGTACAACCTTAAGCCCTCAGACAGACGGACAGTCCGAGCGCACGATTTTGATTCTTCAGGATATGATCTGCGCCTGTGTGATGGATTTTGGAGGGTCATGGGGCCGATACTTGCCACTTGCAGAGTTTGATTATAACAACAACTACCAGTCCAACATTTAGATGGCGCTGTATGAGGCTTTGTATGGTAGATGGTGCAGGTGTCCAGTAGGATAGTTTGACACGGGCGAGGCCCGATTGTTTGGTACAGATTTGGTCCAGGACTCCCTGGAAAAGGTGAAGGTGATTCAGGAGAGACTTTGCACAACTCAGTCAAGGCAGAAGAGTTATGCAGACAGGAAGGTTCGCGATTTGGCATTCATGGCTGGTGATCAAGTTTTTCTTCGGGTATCGCCTATGAAGGGCGTCATGAGGTTCTGGAAGAAGGGTAAGCTGAGTCCGAGATTTATTGGACCTTCTGAGGTGTTGCGGTGTGTTGGGGATGTTTCTTATGAGCTAGCCTTGCCTCCCAACGTAGAAGGAGTTCATCCGGTATTCCACGTCTCTATGCTCCGGAAGTACCACGGTGACCCGACCCATGTTTTGGAGTTCAGTTCAGTCCAGTTGGACGAGGATATAACATATGTTTAGGAGCCAGTAGCTATTTTGGATAGACAAGTCAGACAACTCAGGTCAAAGAATATTGCATTCGTTAAAGTTCAGTGAAGGGGTCAGTCGGTCGAGGAGGCGACATGGGAGACCGAGCAGGATATGCGCATCCAATACCCTCATCTTTTCATAGCTTTAGGTATGTCTTTATACTCGTTCGAGGACGAACGATTTTCTTAACAGAGGGATAATGTAACGACCCGGTCGGTCGTTTTGAGTGTTAGCGCCCCCATCCCCTAATAACTGCTTTCCCCATGTCTATTTTTGCTTTTGGGACTTGTCGGAATGATTAGTTGTGAATTTCGGAGAGTTTTGGGACACATAGTCCCTATATTTGAGATTAAGATTTAGAAATTAGACCGTAGTTGAAACTGTGTGAACACAGATCCGGAATGGAATTCCATCGGCTCTGTTAGCTCCGTTGGGTGATTTCGGGGTTAGGAGCATGTCCGGAATATGTTTTCGAAGTCTGTAGTAGATTTAGGCTTGAATTGGCGAAAGTTGGAATTTCGGCAATTTTGACCGATAGGTGAAATTTTGATATCAGGCTCATAATGGAATTCCAAGAGTGGCTGTTGGTCTGTAGTGTCATTTATGACCTGTGTGTAAAATTTCAGATCATTTGGATTAGTTTTAACGTGTTTCAGCATCAATTGTGAATTTTGGAAATTTCATAAGTCCTTAGGCTTGAATCCATGCATAAATTGTGATTTTGGTGTTATGTGATGTGTTATGAAGTTCCGACTAAGTTTGGATGAGTTATTAGGACTGGTTGGTAGTTTTGGTTGAGGCCCCAGGGGCCTCGGGGGTTATTCGGATGCCCAACAGGAAGTTTTTGGACATAAAACCCAGCTGAAGCACTGCTGGTTCTGGTGTTTTGCACCTGCTGAATGGGAGCCGCAGGTGCAGATACGCAGGTGCGGACGGGGCCTCGCAGGTGCGGAATTGACCTGGGTCAGCTAGGCTCGCAGGTGTTGCAAGAGTTCCGCAGATGCGGCCTAGTGACCGCTGGTGAGGCCCAAACCCTTTTAGTGAGTTTTCGCACCTGCGATGCATTTTCCGCAGGTGCGGTCCAAGAGGACGCAGGTGCAAGATCGCTGTGCCGTCAATACCAAATTCGGGGGTTTGAAATTCATATTTTCTAAAAATGATTTGGAGCTCGGGATTAGGCGATTTTGAGTAGGTTTTGAAGAAAAAACTCATTAGGGTATTGATTCCTAATCTTATTTCACTTATATATCATTAATCTATAACAATTTCTTCAATCCAATCAAGGAATTTGTGTGAAAAATTATGAAAATAGGATGAACGTTCCCCAAGTAGAAATCTAAGAATTTAAGAATATTTTGACGTCGAATTTTGATGATTCTTGTTCGAGTGAGTTCGTAAGTGAATGGGTGTTCTAAATTTGTAACTTTCACTCGATTCCGAGATGTGGGCCCGTAGGACATTTTGGAAAATTTCCCTAATTTCGCGTATTAGCTTTGAACTAATTAGCTAGCTTGACTTCTTAAAGTGATATTTACATTATGCACTTGAATAGAATAGATTTGCGCTATTCGGAGTCCGGTACTCGTGGCAAGAACGTGGTTTCGAGTTGAGTAGAGCAGTCGAGGTAAGTGGCTTTCCTAATTGTTGTGTGGGCGCCGTGTACGTGAGGTCACTACAATAAATTGAATTTTTAGCGGCAACATATAGCAGCGACCCTAAATGTTGCTACATAAGTTATACTTTTAGCAGCGACTTTTCTGGGGTCGCCACTAATGTAGCTAAAATTTTCAGTACCCGCTAAAACTAAAATTTTGGCTCCATATTATTTGTGACGACTTTAAATTATCGCCGCTAAAGCTCTATTGGAGCGACTGGGTCGCTACTAGACCCACTTATTTTTTAATTGAAAATAACAAAACATATTAAATAAAACTCTCAAAACCAGTGCAGAGAGCTCACAGTACCGTTTCTCTCTCTCTCTCTCTCTCTCTCTCTCTCTCAAATCTCCTCCCTCTCTAAAATCCCTTCTCTACTAAAAGAAAATAGCAAGGGATTATCTGCTCTATCTCAAATCAAGATAAGAAACTCAATTATCAGGTTTGTGGTCAAATCCCTAATTTTTTCCTTTTTCTTTTAACGAAAAAAATGATGTGCATAATCGATTTTTGTGGAGGAAAATCGCACATCCGATTTCTCTCATATAGTTGCTGAGTTTTCCCTAATCTCAGCAACGTTTCTGAGTTTTGTGCATACGTTTAACTGAAAACCCACATTAATTTTTATATAAATTTATGTTTGGGGTTTTTTATAAGGGTTCTTTATTCTCTAAGGTAAAATCTTCAACATGCAATTAGGGATTATCATTATTTTAGTGATTTTACATTTGTATTCCCAGATTTTATCTAGAATTTCTCTGAACCATTTGATAATCTACAGGAATACAAAAAAACAAATCATAGATAAATATACTTTATGTAGTTATTCATATAGTTTAGCTGCAATCTAACTGCTTTTTAGGTAATCTGGAAATATTGTAGAGCCCAATTACTGACTATGCGTTTTTAGTAGTTTTTCTTGTCCAGGCCTTCAGTCTTTCAATATATTCAGAAGCCTGATCAAATTCTCACGGTGATTCAATACCTTGGTGTTATTAATGGAAGGATGAAAAGCTATATGTTTTCTGCTCCATATCGGATCGTTTCTCTAATCTTACTTGGTTGACATAGTCAAACATTTTAGGAAACTAAATTCCAGTACGAGCTGGTCTTGGTATGACAGGAATATTCAAACTAAATTGCATGATGAATTGCAGTTAACTATGGATCATTTAAACTGTATTTTCCTAAAACTGCTACAGGCATACTTTCTAGCTATAATAGACCATATACCAACGCTCAAATTTATTACCGAGACTGAACTCTTGTCTAGAGTGATAAACTGGTCAAGGTCGCATGCTTGGTTGCTTATTTAGCAAAATGATCCTCTCCTTTTAGATTTTAGGATGCTGTTATCCTTGGTAATAATCCATTTGCTAAATGCCAAACTTTGGTCTTCAGATTCATGGCTGGAAACAATGGGAGCAAGAGACTTCAACCCATAATTACGAGTTTTCAAATGATATGCTTTTCCTTGATGTGAAGCTAAAACTTTGTGTTGTTGCTTGCTATCAATGTTTATTTGCTCAGTCCGTTTTGGTTGACTGTATCACAATGTTTCGAATGAGACTTGCAGATCCTTAAAGATTCAACTTTACTCATGAGACATCTTTTGTTAGAGCACATACTAGTTTCTGGACTAGGCTCCCGATCTTCATTTACATCGTGAGAAATTAATAAGATGTGAATTGCATAATTTTGTAGCACAAGGCCAAACTAGTGTTAAAATGGTTCATTGTTGCAACTTAATTCATGCAGGGATTCTTCTTAAGACAGCTTTTCAGGTCTGTCAGTAAGTCTGACTACTTGACCCTGCGCAATGGCTTTATCCATGTGAGTTCTCTCTGTGCTTTGTTCTGCAATTTCCTTGATCCCAATACGTATTCTAATGTTTTACTTGACTTATCAAATATTTGGCAAATAATAATTCGTACTTCTTTGTGGGATCTCATAAGGTGGTTGTTGTTTATAATTCGTACTTGTTGGCTCTTTCAGTACAAGAACTTGAGGGAGAGTACGAATGTATTGAAGGATACATAGCATGGAGCTAAGAGAGTTGGTGTGAATTAGCAATTGCTCTCCATGTGTGCTTTCCCTACCTGCTATTTAATGAACCATTTCAATTTATGCCTTATCTGTCGTTCGTTCCGCATTGCATATTTAAATTGGGAATATGGACGTATTCCGGGAGACCCCCCTGTACTGCATATTTAAATTGGGACCACAGACGTATTCCGGTAGATTCCCCTGTACTGCATATTTAAATTGGGACTACAGACGTATTCCGGGAGATCCCCTGTACAACATCTTTATACTTGGGACTACGGGACGGTATCCCGAGAGATTCCACTGTGTGATACGTTGTGCTGAGCCGAGGGCTCCCTATTGCTGTTTTATTTCGGATTATTCATTTTTACTATTTACCTTAGAATTTATTTTCCTTCTGTACTATTTTTAAACTATTTCACTTACGAAATCAAGTAGAGCCTTAACCTGACCTTGTCACTACTTGACTTGGGTTAGGGTTTGCACTTACTGGGTACCAAATGTGGTGTACTCATGCCTTTTCCTGCACATATTTTTCGTGTGCAGATCCAGGTTCTAGTACGCAGTTCTGTGGCTAGTGGTCGTCGTAGCTTCTTGAGAAGACCACAAGGTAATTCTGCCACGTCTGATCCCACGAGTCACATTCTATTCCAGTTAGACAGAGACTTTTCTGTATTTCCTTTTCGTTGTATAGAGCTATTATGGTATAGAGCTTGTGGCTTAAAAGGGCCATTCCGGGTTTTGGGAAATTTTGTCAGTACATGCCGAGTTGCGATATTTCATTTGATTGATTTACTTTATTCCGTCTTTATTTGATCGTTTTTATTTAATATCTTCCACAAATTTAGGCTTACCTAGTCGTAGAGACTAGGTGCCGTCACGATACCTTTAAGAGGGTGAAATCTGTGATGACCCAAAAAGTCATCCTTTGTTAATTTTAACTAAATCTGTGTTCCGAGGCCTCGAAAGTCTCCGTTAATCCCACCTCCATGTGTGTGAGCAGCCCGGGCGTGTAACCGGGAAGCCTTTATGTGAAAATTTGATAATAAGTTGAATTTGCAATAATTAATTGAATACAATTAACTTTGGTCAACATTTTTGGTAAACGGACCCAGACCCGTGATTTGACGGTTTTGGAGTGTCCGTAGGAAAATATGGGACTTGGGCGTATGCTCGGAATCAAATTCCGAGTTCCCAAGTCCGAGAAATGAATTTTTAAAGAAAATTTTTTTTCTGAAAATAATAAAGACTTTTGTAAATGGAATTTGATTTGAAACCTGTGTTACCGAGCCTGTATTATGGTTCCGGAGCCCGGGATAGGTTCAATATGTGTTATTTGAGTTATCTATAAAATTTGGTAAGGAACGAACTTGATTTGACGTGTTTCAGATCAAAAATGGAAAATTGAGAGTTAATGGAGTTTTGAGAAAATTATACAGAAATAAGGATTTCCTTAAATTTGAAATTTGGGTTGGAACGTGATTTTATGTTATCGAGGTCCGAATGTGATTCCGAGATCGGCAATGGTTGCGTTATGTCATTTATGACTTGTCTGCAAAATTTGATGTCATTACGAGTTGTATAGGTCGGTCCGGCGCATTTTTATAGAAATCAAGAACTTGAAGTTTCTTAAGTTATGGTTTTAGGGGTTTTGGGGTGTGATTTTGAGATTTAACGTTGTTTTGGGTGTTCCGAAGGCTCGAGCGAGTTCGTATTATGATTTAGGACTTGTTGGTATATTTGGACAAGGGCTCAGGTGGGCCCAGGTGCTTCCCGGACACCCAATAAGGTTAAAAACCACCTAAAATAGTTGCTGGTGTGACCGCAGGTGCGCTTGCCCAGCCGCAGGTGCGGGACCGCTCCTGCGGTCCCAGCCTCGCAGGTGCGGAAGTTCCGCAGGTGCGGTTCCTTTTCCGCAGGAGTTGAGCCGCATGTGCGGTCTCCAGCTCCGCAGATGCGACCCCAGCCTCCCTTGCCATTTTTCGTAGGTGCGATCTTTTCTCGCCGGTGCGGGACCGCAGCTGCGGTCCCAAGGCCGCATGTGCGGAACCCCTGTAGGCCAGACTGTATTTAAATGCAAAAACTCGGTATTTCTTCTTTCCCTTCATACCAAAAACTCTATTAGAGACTTGTGAGTTTGGGAAGAACACACCAAGACCTAGCTACTGTTAAGGTAAGTTAATTCCTTCCTAGTACCAGTTTCATGCATGAATTATTAATGCGGTTTGGTCAATATTTTTGGTAAACGGACCCGGACCCGTGATTTGACGATTTTGGAGGGTCCGTAAGAAAATATGGGACTTGGGCGTATGCCCGGAATCAAATTCCGAGTTCCCAAGTCCGAGAAATGAATTTTAAAAAAAATATTGTTTCCTGAAAGTAATAAAGACTTTTGTAAATGGAATTTGATTTGAAACCTGTGTTACCGAGCTTGTATTATGGTTACGGAGCCCGGGACAGGTTCAATATGTGTTATTTGAGTTATCTGTAAAATTTGGTAAGGAACGAACTTGATTTGACGAGTTTCAGATCAAAAATGGAAAATTGAGAGTTAATAGAGTTTTGAAAAAATTATACAGAAATAAGGATTTCCTTAAATTTGAAATTTGGGTTGGAACGTGATTTTATGTTATCGAGGTCCGAATGTGATTCTGAGACCGAGAATGGTTGCGTTATGTCATTTATGACTTGTCTGCAAAATTTGATGTCATTACGAGTTGTATAGGTCGGTCCGGCGCATTTTTATAGAAATCAAGAACTTGAAGTTTCTTAAGTTATGGTTTTAGGGGTTTTGGGGTGTGATTTTGAGATTTACTGCTGTTTTGGTTGTTTTGAAGGCTCGAGCGAGTCCGTATTATGATTTAGGACTTGTTGGTATATTTGGACGGGGGCTCAGGTGGGCCCAGGTGCCTCCCGGACACCCAATGAGGCTAAAAACCACCTAAAATAGTTGCTAGTGTGACCGCAGGTGCGGTTGCCCAGCCGCAGGTGCGGGACCGCTCCTGCGGTCCCAGCCTCACAGGTGCGGAAGTTCCGCAGGAGCGGAGCCGCAGGTGCGGTCTCCAGCTCCGTAGATGCGACCCCAGCCTCCCTTGCCATTTTCAGCAGGTGCGATCTTTTCTCGCCGGTGCGGGACCGCAGGTGCGGAACCCCTGTAGGCCAGACTGTATTTAAATGCAAAAACTCGGTATTTCTTCTTTCCCTTCATACCAAAAACTCCATTAGAGACTTGTGAGTTTGGGAAGAACACACCAAGACCTAGCTACTGTTAAGGTAAGTTAATTCCTTCCTAATACCAGTTTCATGCATGAAATATTAATGGGGTTTACCACTAAATTGGTGGAAAAATCAAGAATTTGGTAGTAAATTTAGGGTTCTTGAGAAAATTTGCGTATTGTCCGTTCAATGCTATGAATTCAAGTGGAAACTTCATATTAATTATCAAGGGCTATGGGCGAGTGATTCCTTCGAGAATTTTCGGGATTCGAGCGTGCGGGCCCGGGGTCGAATTTTGGTTTTTTTGGAAGGATGATAGAAAATGTATAATTAGGCTTTGGAATTGGTTTATTGAGTCATTATTGATGTTAATAAATCAATTATGTCTAGATATTATCGATTCGGAGTTGGATTCGAGAGGAAAGGCTGTGATTGAGGCTTGACTTGCTTTTTTGGAGCCGAGGTAAGTGTTTGGTCTAACCTTAGCTTGAGGGAACATGTATAGAGTCTTATTTGCTATGTGTGATTCATGTCCAACGTATATGTGAGGTGACGAGTACCTATATGTTGCGGTCGAGCATGCCCGTGGGTCAATCGTGATGAATCATACCGTGTTCTTAATATTTTATGTACTATGAGTAATTGGTGATTCAGAAGTGATACATTGATGTCGTTTCATGACGTGGGAAGTTATCGAATTATTTGTTCAGTTGAGGCTTTTACTGTTGAAATTGTATTTCTAAGCGAGTTTGGTTACAGCTGAGTCCCTTGCCGGGACGATAGAATTTTGTTGAGTATTTCTGTACACTTGAGATTTCTTATTGTTAGTTTTCGCATTATATTGTTGTTTTTTTGTTTATTATTTATCGCACGAGGGGACATGCTGTGCCGATTGTTTATTATTTATCGCACGAGGGGACATGTCGTGCCGATTGTTTATTATTTATCGCACGAGGGGACATTCTGTGCCGATTGTTCATTATTTATTGCACGAGGGGACATTCCGTGCCGAGTGGTTGTTATTTATGCACGAGGGGACATTCCGTGCCGAGTGATTGTAAGACTATGCACGAGGGGACATGTCGTGCCTGTTGTTGTTCATTACCTGTTCTGAGATGTTAAATTCCTGCTTTTACTTTCACATTTCAGTTATCACCTTGTTCTACTGTGCTAGTATATGTTGCCCCTTTTATCCCCAGCATGTTCTCCCCGTATCTGCTTTTACTTATTTATTTTCGTCGATATTTTCCTGTTATTATATAGAATTGCACAGGTATGTATATTGTTGTTGGTCCTAGCCTCGTCAATATGTCGCCGAGGTTAGGTTCGGCACTTACTCAGTACATGGGGTCGGTTGTACTGATGCTACACCTGCACTTCTTTATGTTGTGCAGACTTCCCAGCCAGACCCGATGGACGCTGACGGAGGGAGCATTCCATCAGTTCATTCAGGAGACATGGAGGTAGACCCGCAGACGTTCGTGGGCCTTGGCGTCACCTTCCACCCTTCTCTTTCAGTTCTGTCTTATTCTATAATTTCAAAGATAGTCATACGTACTTATTTTCAGACCATTGTATTTAGTAATCTCATAGACAGTTCGTGAGTATGTGACACCAGTTCTGGGTTATATTTATGGGTTTCATTTCGAAGCGTGCTATGTTAATTTGAACTTAGTTGACTCTCATATTGTTGACCACCGTTGGCTTAACTATCTTGTTCATTTTAGTTGTTAATGAGTTTATTTAGTCCAAACGTTGGCTTGTCTAGCAGGTTCAATATTAGACGCAGTCATGGCCCGAAGGTGGGATTTCGGGTCGTGACAAAATCGGGTCGTGACAGAAGCTCATGATTTGTACTACCAGTCCTTGAAAATTGTATAAATGTGAGATAATTTCTTTACTTTATTGTGTTGTTAATATCATTGGAATTGGATAGTTACTAGTTGGCTTATCTAGCGGGTTGGGTTAGGTGTCATCACGACTAGTGGATTTGGGATCGTGACAACAACGGAACATTAGAGCACGACGACAAAATACTCCACTGATGGGAGGGCCAAGGGAACTCTCTTCAAAGATGTGGATATAAAGTTTTAAATGCTTTGACACCATCGAAAAGATTAGGTTTTTGGCAGAATAAATTTTCCCTAGCTAGAGAAAAAATTTCAAGACTCAAACCTATGGTGGAGCGTCATTGATATGAAAAACACACATTCCGGGTAAGGGAAGAGTTTCTCATGTTAGCTATTGGCCGCAGGCGAAGTTACTCAAATCAGCTTCACCGACAGCTTGGACAATCAGTATTTTCAGGTTCCGCTCAGTGAGTGATATTTTCAATTATTGTTGTATATGGTTTGTGAAGTAAGTGTGTGTTTGTTCAAAAACTATTTTTGTATTTAATGTTTGTTTCTGTAATGTGAGGTTTTGGCTTAAATAGAATGTTGCTCTTTAGTTTCATGCGCATGTGTTCTTCAGCAATATTATCAAGAAAATATATTTTTGTTGTTAAAGTTTATTTCTTTAACGTGGGGGTTTGACAATTTTGATTATATTCTGAATGCTGCTATTTTTTTCTAGAGCATGTCATTTTTTTTGCTTGAGTGCAGGGAGGGCCATTTGTGCAATAAGCAACATGAGCAGAATTTGGCATAGAATACATAATTTTTATTTACTTTACTGATTAGATTTAAAACCCAACATGTTCCATGTCCTATATTTACTTGAATCTCCTCAAACTCTGATTAGAAGTTTATGATTTAGGTTCTTGTGCCTTCACTATTTCTGAGAATATAGACAATGTAGGTGTCAGGAATTGCGTTTCCAGTTATTGGTATCCTAATTGACCTATTGGGAGTTTACAAAATCATATTTTCTTATACAATTTCTAATACTAGTGGTTTGTGTTACTGTTTCATTATTGGCTATTGTCTCATGTCAATAAATCTAAGAACATTTTGGCTTCGGGGAAATTTGTATCTTTCTGGTGTTGAGTTTACTCGAGCAATTCAAAAATTGTCATTGCTCGAGGATGTCAGGATGTACAAATGCCAACCAACACCGTATACCTTCTTTGGAGATCTTGGATACCACTGTCTAAACTTGGTGACCTTCGGTTTCAGCATTGACTTGAATTACGATTAAGTGAACGAAATTGCTAACCAAATCACAGTAGAGTTACTGTGTGTGCGCCAACTTCAACTGGTAGGTGATAGGTTGGATGATCAAGGTGTGCAAACCATACTCAACAATAACCTAACCTCCTATCGCTTGACTTGCGAGGGTGTGCCAACGCCCGAGGTTAACTTGGTTGCAAGGTGTGGAGCACTTCAAGCTTTTCGGGCTAGTCGTGATCAGTAAAAAGATTTTCAGTTTCAAATTGATATTGATCTTTTTGAGAATGATGATGATGCTGTTGGGGGCAGTGATGAAGGGGGAGTTTGAGAGGGGGGGAGTGACAACGAAGAGCTTGAAACGTGGAGGAGGAGAGGGCAATAATATTGAGTATAAGTTCCTATGACTTTTTTGAACATGTGAAAACATATTCTTTGAATTTTTCTTCATAACACTATTTTATTTTTATAAATTTGAGGTGCTATCTTTGAATTAAATATTTTCTTGCTTTGGATGTTGGCTTATTTTCTCAATTCACGATAGCATATGAAAAAGTATTTTTTTCTACTCATTTCCTTTTTCGTCATGTTAAAATGACAGTTTTCAAGTCTCATAATTGTCCCTCTTTACCCGCTATCTACATATTATGTATGTTCATCGTAACTTTCTCAATTAGGAATTTACTTGGATATTCATTCTGGAAGTGGAGGGGATGTTTAGGGGTGTCATCCCACTCCCCTTCACAGAAATATTTCTATATATGCATGTAAATATAATTTTGCAAAAACAATGTGTATGTATACAACATGATTATACCACTTTAAAATAATACTATAAGGTATATATCAATTTGGTTATGAATTATAGTTTTAAATAATATCTCAAACTCGAATGCAACTTTAAGATATAATATGTTTAGAGAAAAACGGTGTTACACTTATATTTTAATGCTGACAATGGCACAAATCTAATCAATCCTAAATAATTACAGGAATTTAGGAACTTGGAAGGAACAATAAGAAACTGCTCAAGATGACAAAAGGAAAGAAATCAAGTTGATGTTAAATTAAGCGAAGTCTAGAGCAAATGAATCAAAAAAGGATGAGCAATCAAGTTCGAGAATAAAAAAAATTGTTGAGAAAGAAATAAGAAGATTATGATTGACAGAATCAAAATGAAAGTTGGGGGTGATCAAAGATCAATTAACTTCAGGGGTTGATTGCTCTTAGAAATCAGGAACACACAAAGAAAGCAGAGCATCGAATCCAACCTTCTTCATCATCTGGATTCAGAGGTAGCTCTTGGGTCAAATCTCTTAGAATATCCCTTGCCTCAATCGATGGTCCATCTACAACGGCTCTAACGACAAGAAGATCTCAAGATCTACCTAGATTAAGAACTGAAGGACAGATGGAAGACCTATGCAACTCCATTTGCAAGGTTCTATATATTTCTACTTCTTAGTAAAAACATTGTATACTTGAGTTTACCAGGGTCACAAAAGATAGGAAGAGTTAGAAAAAGACAAGATGTTGTGTCAAGCGTTGAAAATCATTGTAACTGAAAGTCGTTAGTGGTGAACGAACAAACACCACAATTGTTGTAATGATTAACATATTAAAGATCTAAGAAAATCCTTGTGATCCAAGGGAACTGGATGTAAGTACCCCAACGATATTGAACCAGTATAAAAACTCTAAGTCTGTACTGTTTCCTTATTTCTGCATAATTTGTTTATGCTAAACTATAATCTTTAAAAGAAAAAGAGTCGACTATCACTCACTCGAGTCAACTTATTTTTAATTAGTAAAAATTCACCCCTCACATATTGTGTTTCATTTGGTATCAGGGCAATGTCTCACAAAGTATTGCTTAACCATAAGTGAGGAAAAGATCATGGGATCAAATAGAGTTATTGAAGCACTATTTCAAGAAGGAACTTCTCAAATAAGACCATCCTACTTTAATGGTTAGCACTTTGCACACTGAAAATTGTGCATTGAAACTTACACAAAATCATGTGACATTAAGGTAGGGCGCGTGATCAAAAGGGAGATCTCCCCATTCCAACAAGGAAGGCTAAAGATGGTGTGGTTTGGGACTCATCCGACCCTCTCGACTTAGATGAATACACTGATGAACAAGTTTCCATTTTTGAAGTGAATGCCAAGGCAAATAGTCTTATGTACAATGCCATAAGTGGAGAAGAGTATTAGAAGATATTAAGTTATGAAACTACAAAAGAAATACGACACAAACTAGAAGTCACCTATGAAGATACAAACAAAGTCAAAGAGACAATGATAAATCTTCTTGTTCATGAATATGAGCTATTTCAAATGAAGGAGGATGAATCTGCCGATGAAATGGGCTCAAGATTCAGCAAAATCATTGGTGATCTGAAATAATTCAAAAGTCCTTGAAAACTGGAGACCAAATCTGACAAAATGCTAAGAAGCTTACCTATAGCATGACACCCTACGATTATTGCCTTAGAATGTCAAGATCTTGATAAAATGTCATAAAATGAATTGTGAGGAGACCTCGTAGCTTTTAAAAGACTCATCTAAAAAGACGATCACCCAAAGAGAAAAAAGAAAAATGATGCTTTCAAGGTAACTACAGTCGAGACTGATGAAGAAGAAGAAGAAGAAGAGCATGATGAAAACATAAAAATATATTTAGGGTAGTATCAAATATGATAAAAAGAACTAGATGAGGAAAAAAGGGTAAACAATTTGCCAGAAAATAAAGGTCATCAAATGAAAATAAAAGATGCTATGCATGTGGAAACGTTGGTCATAAACAAGTTGAATGAAAAATATATGTAACTAATGTATCTCCTTCGTAAAGGGTTTCCCCATAATGGCCATGAATAGTTGCTCCGGGGGTGATCAAATAAGGCTTAGCTGATCGTATCACTGTCGAGTCAACTTGAACAAGTATAATTGACTTGGGCACTATTTATGATCTTACTAGCATAGTAAACTCAATGAAACACTATGTTGATACGTTTCCCCAAAATAGCCCCAACCACCACATCACTTGCATCACAAATGAGCTCGAATGGAAAACACTAATTTGGAGATGAAATGATAGGAGTAGTTGTCAATTTGAGCTTCAATTTTTCAAAAGCTCTCATACAATCATCATTAAAATGGAACTAGGAATCCTTCTCATGGAGTTTTCACAAAGGGTTCACCACTTTAGAAAAATCTTTGATAAGTCACTATTATAATCCCGCATGGTCCAAGAAACTCCTCACATCTTTCACCGAGGTGGGGGTGGAAGCTTAAAAATAACATTAATTTTCGCCTTATCCACTTCAATACCATTCTTTGAAATCTTATGTCCATGGACAATGCCTTCCTCAACCCCAAGTTGAGCACAAAATTTATTTCATCACATATAGCCAACACGTTGTCCAAATTAGCAAGACATATATCAATAAAATCCCCAACAACCGAAAAGTCATCCATGAAGACCACAAGGTAGTATTCTACCGTGTTCGTAAAGATAGACATCATACACCGTTGAAAGGTCGTCGGCGCATTGCATAACCCAAGAGGAATTCATTTAAAAGCAAAAGTACCATATGGACATGTAATGGTGGTTTTCTATTGATCTTCCAGAGAAATCAAAATTTTGTTGTAGCGCGAGTAACCATCAAGAAAGTAATAGAAGGAACGATCGACCAACCTATCAAGCATTTGATCCATGAAAGGGAGAGGGAAGTTATCTTTCCTTGTGACTTTGTTTAGCTTACCATAATCCATACTAACTCTCTAACTGGTGACTGTTCTCGGAGGAATCAACTCATTATTATCATTGGTAACACCCATCATGCCCCCTTTCTTTGGGTAACATTGGACCAGAGAAGTCCAGGAACTATTGAAAATGGGGTAAACAACCCTAACATCCAACCACTTGATAATCTCCTTTTTGACATTTTTTTGCATGGCCATATTAAGTCTTCTATGATGTTCAATGGACGGTTTAGCACCATCTTCCAATTTGGTCTTATGCATACAAAATGCGAGGCTTGTACCCAAATATACACCAAAGCCCACCCATTAGCTTTCTTCCTCTTTTCCAACACCGCTAATGGGGAATCAATCTGCTCGTCAGTCAATGTGAAGGAAAGAATAACCGGTAAAGTAGAACAAGGTCCAATGAATTCATACCGAAGGTGATGCGGAAATGGTTTCAACTCTAAGGTTGGTGGATCTTCAATCGAAGTCTTTGTAAAAGGAGTCTTCTTATTCTCAATATCTAATGAAAACCTTCGGGGTGCATAGTAGTACCACCTCATTCCGTGAAAAGAATTCACACATTCCATGAAACCATCCTTCTCATCATGGTCAAAGTTGAGCAAAATGGATTCTAACATATCACCAACATTGATTGTAGAACTTGTGTGATTAACAATGACATCGATCATGTAGTCCACATAATAACATACCTCAATACTATTTGTTTTTCGTATAGACTTGCACACATGGAATACCTGTTGTTTTAGACTTCAATACTACACAATATTATAAGTTAATTGTGTAGTACCCAATTTTCGAGTGCTGTCTAATAAGAAGAACCTGGTTCTTCTTAATCTACTAGTTACTACAGTTTGCGGAATAATTAAGCAGTAATAGTAAAGAAACAAGGATTTTTATGTGGAAAACACCTGGCTCAAAAGGTGAAAAAACCACGACCTACTCCTCAGTGGGATTTGCTCAAACTCTTCACTAGACACTGAGCCAAAACGGACTTAAAAAATAAACTCTTTTGTAATCCTAGGACTAACTCTAATCCTCTTTGTATCAACTAGCCTCTAGCTAATTTCTACAGAATTCAAGCAAACTCTAACTTGATCAATTTGTACCTATTACAATTTGCTTCTAATAAAGCTGATAAGATACAATATTTAAACTCCTACTACAATCAACTAGACTCGATATATAGACAATGAAACTGTTCCTTCTAGTTGAACTGTAGCCTTTGTATCGCACAAAAATTCTGCCTGCAAAACCTCTGGAACTTTTGCTTCAGAACTTGATTCACTTTTGTACTTGTGCGTCACCACTTTCAGCCGTAATACTTTGATTATTTATATAGGCCGTTTGTTGAGTCCATGATACAATTCTGATCCAACTCTTCGTTGGTAGACAAGTTTGATTGTAACTCAACTTCCTTCCTCTATTCCTGTCCTAGCTGAAATCAACTTCTGTCTTTTCTATCAATTTGCAACCTTTTCGTATTAGGATACATTCTCTTAGTTCTTTGATATTTAGTAAACACTAATATCTCCTAGACTTGTACTGTTTTCGATCCAACTGCTTCATACAGAAGTGTGTGCTATGATGGACCTGGTTCAACTTTACACCTGTTGTCAATCTTCAAAACCCATTCAGTGACATGGGCGAACAAATTCCCCCTTTTTGATGATGACAAACTCTGTGCATTTATCCTGTATACACATCCAACACTTTGTATTTTTGTGAGCATTAATCATCAAGAACCAGGTTCATTAGGTTATAAATATCACTT
>ML281943.1:0-68346 GCA_005239495.1 Nicotiana undulata | reverse complement strand
ATTCTCTTCACTGCAATGAGATGGGACTCCTTTGGATTGGCTTGAAACCTAGCACATAGTCCCACATTGAACACGATATCATGTCTACTTGTAGTAAGATATAGTAGAGATCCAATCATCCCTCTGTACGTCTTCTGATCAACGGATGAACCAGGTTCATCCACATCTAATTTTGTAGCTGTGGCTATTGGGGTATCTATCTCCTTTGAATCTTCCATTTTGAACTTCTTGAGGAGTTCTCTCACATACTTTTGCTGATGAATCATTGTTCCATGCGGAGTTTGTTTGATTTGCAGACCTAAGAAAAAGGTTAGCTCACCCATCATACTCATTTCAAACTCACTCCCCATTAGTGTAGCAAATTCCTTGCTGAGCTTCTCAGTTGTTTCCCCAAATATGATGTCATCAACATAAATTTGTACAATCAGAAGATCTTTTCCCTTTTCCTTTAAGAGCAAAGTACTGTCTATTTTGCCTCGTTTGTACCCATGTTCCAGCAGGAATTTTGACAAGCTCTCGTACCATGATCTAGGTGCTTGCTTGAGACCATAGAGAGCCTTGTCAAGTTTATATACATGATCAGGTGATTCTTTGCTTTCAAAGCCAGGAGGTTATTTTACAAATACTTCTTCCTTCAAATAACCATTGAGAAAAGCACTCTTTACATCCATCTGATGTAAAGTGAATTCCATGTGTGCAACAAATGCTATAAGAAGTCTGATTGCTTCCAATCCTGCCACAAGAGCAAAGGTCTCATAATCAATTCCCTCTTCTTGGCTATATCCTTGAACAACCAGTCTTGCCTTATTTCTAGTAACAGTTCCATCCTCATCGAGTTTATTCCTGAAGACCCACTTGGTGCCAATTATTGATCTGTCCAGTGGTCTGGGTACCAAGTGCCATACTTGGCTTCTTTCAAATTGATTCAGTTCCTCTTGCATAGCAGAGACCCAGTCAACATCTTTCAGGTCTTCAGTAATGTTCTTTGGTTCAATCATGGATAGGAATGCATCAAACGCACACAGATTTTTCAAGGAGGATCTAGTTTTGATTCCAGATCTCAGGTCTGTTATGATGTTCTCAAGAGGGTGAGAAATCTGATTTCTGTGTGGTTTGAGAGCCAGTTGTTCACTTCTGGATTGTTCCAAGTTGTCTTGTTGCAGTAGAACAGGATCAGGACCAGTATTTTCATGAGAGATTCTGCCTGTCAAGTTGCGTGGGGTTGTTGGACCTGTTCCATCTCCCATGGGTGCTTCAATGTAGTCATTGCTCCTCACCAGTCCAGGCTCCTCATCTTCTGGTTCTTGTCTCTCAGATAAAGTGTTAGTTTCATCAAAGACAACATGTACACTTTCTTCTACACACATAGTTCTTTTTTATATATTTTATAAGCTTTGCTATGTGTAGAATATCCCAAAAACAGTCCCTCATCACTTCTGGGATCAAATTTTCCTAAAGAATCTTTTCCATTATTATGCACATAACACTTGCATCCAAAATCCCTAAGATGGGATATGTTGGGCTTTCTTCCTTTAAGTAATTCATAGGGAGTTTTCTATACCAGAGGTCTGGTCATGCATCTATTGATAATATAACATGCAGTGTTAATTGTTTCTGCACATAAGTTGTGAGGTAGTTTGCTTGATAGAAGCATGGTTCTTGCCATGTCTTCAAGAGTTCTATTTTTCCTTTCAACAACCCCATTTTGCTGTGGGGTTCTAGTAGCAGAAAAATTGTGATTCACACCATGTTCATCACAGAACTCAGTAAACTTTGCATTCTCAAACTCAGTACCATGGTCAGATCTAATGGATGCTAGTTGATGTCTTAATTGATTCTGAATCTTCTTGACAAATGAGGTGAACATTTCAAATGCTTCATCCTTAGATGCCAAGAACAAGGTCCAAGTGAACCTTGAGAAATCATCTACTAGTACCATAACATATCTCTTTCCACCTC
This sequence comes from Nicotiana undulata, assembly GCA_005239495.1. NCBI lineage: Eukaryota > Viridiplantae > Streptophyta > Magnoliopsida > Solanales > Solanaceae > Nicotiana > Nicotiana undulata. The sequence continues at coordinate 66,387 of ML281943.1, read as the reverse complement.
TACTTAGAGTTCTCATGGGACCACAGAGATCCATATGAACCAGTTCCAATGGCCTGGTGGTACTGACCATTTTCTTACTTTTGAAAGAAGACCTTACCTGCTTCCCCCTTGCATATGCCTCAAAAACCTTGTCTTCCTTGAACTTAATGGTAGGAATCCCTAACACTTAGTCCTTAGAGATCAACTTGTTCAGTTGAGTTAGATTTGCATGACCAAGTCTTTTGTGCCATAGGATGGGATCACTGTCCAACACACTAAGGCAAGTGAGTTCATTGTCAGACAGTGTGGACAAGTCAATGACATAGATATTGTTCATTCTTTTTCCTTGCAAGACAATCTTGTCAGTAAGCAAGTTGATCACAAAACATTTCGTGGAAGTAAAAGCGACAAGGTTACCTCTGTCACACAGTTGTGACACACTGATAAGGCTATGTTTCAAGCCATTTATCAGATACACATGCGCAATTGAACGTGTGTCATCTTTACCTACCTTGTCGACCCCTATTATTTCACCTTTTTTTCCATTTCCAAAGGAGACATTTCCTTCTTTGAGATTTTCAAGTGGAAGGATTTGTTCCTTGTTCCCTGTCATATGCTTAGAGCAGCCACTATCCAAAAACCAAAACTGGCTGCCTCCCTTCACTTGTACCTGTGGTTCTTCATAAGTCTCCTCATCAGATTCTCCAATTGCCATGAAAGCTTGATCTTCTGTCTTACCATCTTCTAATTCTTCATCTGAACTTTCCCCCCAAGCAGCAACCATAGCCTTTGTAGTAGTTTTCTTGGGTTGGACAAGTTCCTTCTTCCTGTTCTTTATTTCATATCTCTTCTGCCTCCATTCTACTTCCCACTGGGGGCAGTTCTTGATGAGATGATCAGTTTTTCCACACTTGTAGCATCCCTCATTAGCTGGCCTTTCAGGAGCCTTTGCCTTGTTGAAGTTTCCCCCTCTAGAGATGCCTTTCTTCCTCATGAGAAAGTTTCTGAATTCTTTGGTGATCATGGCCATCTCATCATCCTCCAGATCTGCTCCCTCTGTGATCCTTAGTGCTAGACTTCTTTATTTCTTTGAAGCATCCATTTTCATGGTCTGCCTTCTGAGTTTGTAAGCATTAAGGTTGCCAATCAACTCATCTAGTCTAAGGGTTGCCATATTTTTGGATTCCTGAATGGCAGTTATCTTGCTTTCCCAGGAGATAGGTAGAACCCTAGTCTAGATCTTCTCAACCTTGTCTTCTTCAAGGATGACTCTTCCAAGAGACTTGAGTTCATTAGTCAAGGTTGTGAACCTTGTGTACATCTCCTCAATCGTTTCACCTTCCTTCATAGTGAAGTTTTCATACTGAGAGTATAGCAATGTACCTCTAGACCTCTTCACTTGAGTTGTTCCTTCATGTGCCACTTGTAGAGTATCCCAGATTTCCTTGGCAGTGGTGCAGCTTTGGATTCTGCTGTATTCATCTGGGCCTAGTCCACACACTAGCCACTTCTTAGCCTTGGAATTCTTCTCCCATTTCTTCAGATCCTCAGCCATGCAGTCAGCCCTAGTTTTAGGTACATCTACTCCTTCAGCAGTTTTCTTCATTGTTGCAAGCGGTCCATCAGTGACTATGTCCCAGAGTTCATAGTCCTCTCCAATAAGTTGATCCTTCATTCTATTCTTCCACCACGAATAGTACTGGCCGTTGAAGAGTGGTGGTCTTGCAGTTGATTGTCCTTTCCAGTTCCCAGGTGGTGCACTCATTTTGATCTTTTCCTAGGTGTTAGCCTCTTCAAGGATAACCCGCTCTGATACCAATTGTTGTTTTAGACTTCAATATTACACAATATTATAAGTTAATTGTGTAGTACCCAATTTTCGAGTGTTGTCTAATAAGAAGAACCTGGTTCTTCTTAATCTGCTAGTTACTACAGTTTGCGGACTAATTAAGTAGTAATAGTAAAGACACAGGGATTTTTACGTGGAAAACACCTTGCTCAAAAGGTGAAAAAACCATGACCTACTCCTCAGTAGGATTTGCTCAAACTCTTCACTAGACACTGAGCCAAAACGGACTTACAAAATAAACTCTTTTGTAATCCTAGGACTAACTCTAATCCTCTTTGTATCAACTAGCCTCTAGCTAATTTCTACAGAATTCAAGCTAACTCTAACTTGATCAATTTGTACCTATTACAATTTGCTTCTAATAAAGCTGATAAGATACAATATTTAAACTCCTACTGCAATCAACTAGACTCGATATACAGATAATGAAACTGTTCCTTCTAGTTGAACTGTAGCCTTTGTATCGCACAACAATTCTGCTTGCAAAACCTCTGGAACTTTTGCTTCAGAACTCGATTCACTTTTGTACTTGTGCGTCACCACTTTCAGCCGTAATACTTTGATTATTTATAGAGGCTGTTTGTTGAGTCCATGATACAATTTTGATCCAACACTTCCTTGGTAAACAAGTTTGATTGTAACTCAACTTCCTTCCTCTATTCTTGACCTAGCTGAAATCAACTTCTGTCTTTTCTATCAATTTGCAATATTTTCATATTAGGAGACATTCTCTTTGTTCTTTGATATTTAGTAAACACTAATATCTCCTAGACTTGTACTATTTGCGATCCAACTGCTTCATACAGAAGTGTGTGCTATGATGGACCTGGTTCAACTGGACACCTGTTGTCAATCTTTAAAACCCATTCTGTGACATGGGCCAACAATACCATTTGTTCAATACCAACCCGAAAAGTGGGTTCGCCAGCTTCCACGTCACAAAGGGCCTTACCGGTAGTAACGAGAGGACTCCTAAGAATGATAGGCACTTCATAGTTAATCTCACAATCTATAGTCGCAAAGCCCTCCGGAAGATAATATTTAGCAACCTGAACCAAAACATCCTCAATCACTCCCAGTAGCCTCTTCATAGTACGACTGGTCATATAAATGCGTCTTTATTTCCCAATCCCAAAAGCTTTGAACATTGAATAGAGATTAAATTGATACTCTCCCTAAGATCATAATAAGGTTTAGCAAAATCTGCATATCCAATAGTATAAGGAAGTATAAAAGCACGGGTATCCTCCAACTTATGAGCTATAGACTGAACAATTGCACTCACATGATGAGTGACCTTGATAGTTTCAAAATTTATCGACCTCTTCTTGGTCACAAGATCTTTCATAAAGTTGTCATAATCGGAATTAGTTCCAAAGCTTCCACCAATGCACGTTGATAGAAAGACCTTTCATCATTTGAATGAACTTCTTGAATTGAATTTCACCATTTTGCTTAGCAAGACTTTGAGGATAAGGAGGTGGAGGCTTTGGCAAGGGTGCCTTGGATTTTTTCACTAGTGGATCTGGTATGTCAATGATGTGTTCCCTATATAGGTACACCTCTTATTGAGTCTCCTCCACACAATCATCAATATCAATCCGAACATTATCATACTTGAACATCATTTCAGGGAATTTCCTCCTCTTCTATCACTTGGTCATCATCCACAAGTTGCTTTTTATTTGAGGAGGGTGCATTCCGCCATCTTCCGCATCTTGTGATAACTAGCGTAGCATGTCTCGTACTTTTACCACTATTTGAGCTCACTACTGTGTCACATGGAAATGCACCCTTAGGGAGAGTATTAAGAGCTTGATAGATTTTCCCCATTTGAACTTCAATATTACAGATTGATGATGTATGGGAGGCAAGTTGGCATCCGAATATGCATTCTTGTCCATCATTTGCTTGAACATGTTCTCAATTATTGATTGATGAACTTGAACCGTGGGAAGGATATGGAGGTGGATTGCTTGGTTGTTGGTACATTGGGGGCCTTTTAAAACCTGAACTTACATTTGCATGATTATTATTGTTTCCCAAATTCCTTGATTGTTGTCTCGCCAATTCCCTTAGTTATTGTTGTTGTTATGTTAATTCCCTTGATGGTTAGAACTCCAATTATCTTGGTTATTTTGAGAACGCAATATGATTTTGATTGTAGCCTTGAAAATTACTTCGTTGCCCTTGGTAATTGTTCACAAATTGTACCTCTTCTTCTTTCTCTTGATAAATGTCATCTAGGTCATAACTACCATCATCATGTGCATAATTCTCTACTTGGGATTGAAATCGGGGACCTTTAGTCCTCTTCTTGTTGGCCAACACATTCACTCCCTCCATAACATGAACTTTCTTAGGAGTTTAGGTTTGATGAAGCTGAGTTTTAGCAAGTTGAGTCATGGTTGTGGTCAATTTGGCAATAACTTGCCCATGGTCTTGAAATTCTTTATGCAGATGAATCATGTTGGGATCACCTTGGGGAACATTAGCTCGGGACTGCTAAGCCGAAGAAGTTTCCTCCATCTCATCAAGAATCTCACTTGCCTCCGCATAAGATGTTGGCATAAAATTTCCTCTATCCAATCGATTGACCACACATTGATTCATAGTATTAATACCATGGTATAAATTTTGTTGGATCATGTTGTCGGTCATATCTTTGTTCGGGCACTCCTTTTCCATACCGCTCCCAAATTTCATGCAAAGACTTATTGGGCTCTTGCTTGAAAGCCAATATTTCAACCCGTAGAGGAGCAGTATGCCTAAGAGATAAGAACTTTGAAATATACTTCGCCGCCAATTCATCCCATGTATTAATAGAATGATTAGGCAAGCGTTATAACCAATCCAAAGCCTTGTCCCTTAGTGAGAATGGAAAAGGCCTTAACCGCAAATAATCTTCCGAAATATTCATTTGTTTGCTCCTCTAACATGTATCCACAAAACCTTTCAAATGCTTGTAAGCATTTTGAGTCGGCGCCCCAGTGGAATAACCTCCTTGCTTGAGCAAAGTGAGATTGATTTGGTAATTTAAATTTTTCACGCCGTAATGCAAGGGGGGGATATGGCACTTGCATATCCTTAATTTGACAAAATCCAATAGTTCGCCACATGTGGTTGTGTTGGTGGTGGAGGGGGAGGTGGAGGCACATTTTCATATTGCCCACGGCCTCGACGGTTTTGTTGTGGAGCTTGAGGCATTTCTTCAAGTTGATCCTCTTTTCCGTCCACCTCACCCAATGACAAGTTTCTAAGTTCGTTATTCGCCATTTGAAACCTACAATCACTTAACAAATTACAATCACGAAAGAAAAAGATGTTACTCCTTGAAACAAACTCAAGTATATAGCTAACACCGTAAACTCCCCGGTAGTGGCGCGAAAAATTGATCACTTCCAATTCACATCCAATTAAGGAGTATGAAATGGTCGTTACAATAATAAAACCCAACATGACTCGGCATCGAATCCACAAAGAGTTCAAATTGGTATTGAGGTGAACACTCAAGAGAGAAACTCGAAATAGCAAAATTTATCTTCCAAACAAAAATGGGTAATTGTTATCTAAATTAACTTCTTAGAGATTTAACTAACTAATGAGCAAATAATGTTTGAGATGTTCTTTATTTTGTTTATAAAATAAGAAAAATCCAAGGATTGTAACCTTAATCTAGGTTTTAAACTAATGGGTAAGTAAACTTATGCTTACCTGGTAGATCATGGTTTGTTATGACTCTCAATACTCAAGTATCCACTCAATACCTCTCGGTTAAAGAGTGATTATTCCCAATTTAGCTTTCTGAGACCAAATAGTTAGCAATCAAAACAATCGAATATGGTCCAAATTTGATAATCCCTATCTCAAGTTGAAATCCTTTAAACAAACTAATCAAAACTTCAACTAGTTCAATTTTTTTCCTAGCCAATTCACCCAATTAATATCAAGCCCTAATATTCATAAAACAAGGCTAAATAACATTCACCCAATTAATATCAAGCACTAATATTAAACACCCATAGGTTTTACACGCTAGAGTTGGATCGAAACCGGAGATAAAATCTAGCTACTCATAGTAGTTGACATAAAAATAAAACGAAGAAGTAATTAGAGACATAAACCTAGAATTAAAGTAGAAAATTAATAGATCTTCTCTAATTGTAGTCACAAGTTCCCTAAAATAGCTAAAGATAACTGCTAGCTACTGCTACAGTATAAAAGTTACCCTGATAAAATTATCCTTGTCTATTTATAATGTTTGAAATTCTCTAACAAAAACACCCTTCGGAGGGTTCTGCGGCTGCAACATCCGCGGTCTATACTTTGGTAAGTTACTCTTGTAGGTGCTTTCAGTTAGAGGGTGTCTGCGGCCCCGCATAAGCTTCTACGACCGTACTTTAGCTTCTACGCCCGCACAATTGTGTTGCAGACAACACTTTGAGGAGGCTTCAGACTTATTCAATTGCCACCTCTCTGCTATTTAAGTCTTCAGCAGTGTAAACCTTAAGTGAGATCGAACATTTTGGCCTTGCAGACATCACTTCTATCCTTGAAGCTTCATTTTCTCCTTCGCGGCCGCATATCATTTTATTTTGGCAGCATTTGCTTTTGCGTCCGCAAATGGAATTTTGTGGACCCCATTGTGCTTTGCACTTCTCCTCTTGGTTGTTTGATATGAAATATCTCCTCTTTGAGTTAGATTTCTTGTTGAGCTCACATTCCAGCACACTTTTAATTCACGCATTTTGCATTAGATTCGGCAAAATTGCCAAATTCAAACTAAAACCTATAGCAAGAACGTATCAATAAGTGGTTAAAATCCACATTTATCAGGGACAAATCCATTTTCAATTGATGTTATAGCAAGAAACGTGATCCAATCATAATACAATTGAAATGTACAACATGATCCAACTATAATAACTCGTACAGACCACTCACGTTGCATAACAACTCAATATGCTAGCAAATCTCAATGTGCTAAAGTATCTAACAATATTAAAACCATATCAACTTGCAGCCATCATGCCCTAACTTACTTAACTTATGCACTATATCCATATGGAGGGTTGTATGCATGTGCATGTGAGATAATATATGAATGGTGCACCATGTTATAAGGAGTAAATATATTGATGTATACTCATAAAGGTAATGTATGGCTACGACTAAATAACTTAGCTCAATGTATCAAGAATAAGTCATCATCTCCAAATAAGGTATCATAAACCTAAAACATAAACTCTAACATGAATAAGGATGCTCACGTAGCCATATGCCTTTTAAAATATGTAATGATTGGAGCATGTGGTACATCGTGTCAAAAATAGCCTGTTATGATCAACAAGGCACCTCGAGGCCAGGTACGATATGATGATGATGATGCCCAGTGGCATATATTTTTAAAAGTATATGCATATGCATCTCATGCCAGTCGTCATCAGAGGCACTCAGATATTACAGGTTGTATCTTCTCTATCTCTCTTTACATTACTATTCTTATTTATTCTTTCATGCCTTACATACTCGATACTTTATTTATACCGACGTCCCTTTTTCCTGGAAACGTTGCATTTCATGCCCACATGTCCGTATAGACAAGTTGACAGTCTTCCTAATTGACTATCAGCTTACTGGAAGGTATTGGCGCACTCCACTTGCTCCGGAGTTGCCTATTTGGTCAGTATGCTTGGGACATGTAATGATTGGTATGATAGGGACTCGTCCTGATCTTTATGAAGTTTATATATTCTTAGAGACTTGTAGATAGATGTCATGTATATGGATACTTGTACGGCCTTTTCGGCATATGTTTTGAGTGTACAAATGATCATGTCGGCATTATAGGCTCGTATGTCACATGTATAAATTTGTATATCATATTAGGTCGTCCTATGTCGAGTATTCCCTTATGTTTTATTCTTTTTATCTCATGAGGGCCTTTCCAGCTCATTAACCCATGACAGTAGGATAAGAAAGATATGTTATGTTGGTACTTGCCTGAGTAAAGTACCGGGTGCCCGTCATGGCCCTTCGGTTTGGGTCGTGACAAATAGTATACTTCCTCTTTCTAGTTATTTCACAACTATTGTCACGGTCCAGTTCTATGATAGGCAGTGATGGCGCCCAGCGCTGCCACTAGGCAAGACAACAGTGAACTAATCACGTGAAATCTCTTTTTAATAAATTTCGGAGTAATTTAACCTTCCCTAATTTAAAAAGATTTAAGAAATAACAGATTTAAAATAAATAAAGCAAAAGCAACTGAATTCATTCATAACCATAAGAATGAACCAAAAACCACAAGTCTACTAGTGAGTGCCAAGACTTGGTGTCACAAGTGTATGAGCAACTAGTAGAATATACAACAGAATACTATTCTACTGTCTGAAGTGAAATAGATAGAAAATACAAGCAAACGAAAGACTCTGGCTGCTGTAGAACGGGCTCAAAAGGGCAGCTCACCGTGACTAATCACGAATGCGCGTCAGACTGATATCTACATCACCTGCCTCAGATCCTGCACATCCAGTGCAGAAGTGTAGTGTGAGTACGTAAACAACATGTACCTAGTAAGTATCTAGTCTAACATCGAAGAAGTAGTGACAAGGGGTCGACTTGAACACTTACTATGGGCCAACAATATAATATTATATGAAATTCTAATTAAACATGACATATATAAATGACAATAGAACTCGGAGCAAGAAATAATAAAACAATACTTTCACTGTTAGTAAGAACGAAATCTTTTCCCTCATTTAACTATTTAACCTCTCAAGCCAATAAAACAATACCAAATAAAATAGGGTTTTCCAGTATTATCATGTACGAATTATGCTGAGGACGTATAGCCCGATCCAAATAAACATAAATTGTGTGCACTACCGAGGATGTATAGCCCGCTCCCATGAGAGTAGTGGAAATTTACCCCACTCACAGAATATACTTGTGACACGGTTGAACATAGATTTCTCAAGTTAACGTAATATCCCTCAATTCTTTCCAAACAAGAAATATTGATCTAGAAACTTTAACATCTTGAAATCCTCAATCTCAACTCTATTCAAGGCAATTAATAAGCATAATTAAATAACGAGGTCAACAAAGCATGGTGTAAACCTAAAACTACCTGGACATAAGCATAACTAGTAGTTACGTACGGGCCCTGGTCACCTAGTGCATACGTAGCCCCCACAAATAAAAGCACACATTAATTAAATTCGCCTATGGGGTTAATTTCCCCTTGCAAGGTTAGAAAAGAGACTTACATTGTCTCAATGCCTACTTTCCGGTCCAAGATTTGTGCTCAAATCCTCAATTTGGTTCCAAACGACTCAAAACTAATCAAATATTATACAAAATAATCAATATATGCTCAAAACTTCATATTCTAACTATTAAAATGATTACCCAACACTATTGAAGAATTCCCAAAATTCACCCCCCGGGCACACGTACCCAGATTCCAAAATATTTCAGAGAAAATTGTTACCCATAACCTCATGAAGTAAAATATATGATTTTCACCATATTCCATAACCATTTTCATGGTTAAATCCCATTTTGATCCAAAACCTAGGTTTTTCATCTAAACTATTGATTTCACCAATTTTTACATGTTAATCTACCGCTAATCTATGTATTTAACTCATGTTGTGTAGACATTACTTACCTCAAAGTGCTAGGTGAAAACCCTCTTCCAAGAGCTCCAAAAATCGTCCAAGAGATGAAAGAAAATGAGCTAAATGGCCAAAGTCCCGCATCTAATAAAGTTGTGCACAGGTCGCAGATGTCGCATTTGCGACACCTGGTTCACAAATGCGAATCTGGGCTCTCGATGCCAAGGTCGCAAATGCGACCAAGGACTCGCACATACGAACACTGTCAAGGTCGCAAATGCGATTAAAATCTCGCATATGCGAGCAATGCCTAGATCAAGCTTCTTCTCAATTGTGAAGCCTTTCTCGAAAATGCAAGGTTCGCAAATGCGAACCAATTCTCGCATTTGCGATACCTGTAACAACATCAAAGAAACACTAGAAAATTGAAGCTTTCTCAACCTTCCGAACATGTCCGAAACTTACCCGTGCTATCGGTGCTTCACACCCAACATTCACACAAGTCTAAAAATATCATACGAACTCGATCGCGCGATCGGAACACCGAAATAATATCAAAATCACGAATTGGGTGCCAAAACGCATGGATTAACTCATGAACTCTAAAACATCTAAAATACTCCCGTGCGTTTGATTGCTATCAATTCAACTTGGAATGTTGCCAAATTTTATATGAAAGTCATAAATAATATTACAGAACTATTCCTAGTCTAGGAATTCTATTTGGGCCTAGATATGATCAAAACTTACTTCAAACCAAATTTAAAGAACTTTAAAAACCTTAAAAAAGTCAACTTTCACTCTTAGGCGCCGAAACGCTCCCGGATGATCCAAAACTCGATCTGAACATAAGCCCAAGTCTGGAATCATCATACTAATCTATTGGAACCGTAAAATCCCAATTCTGAGGTCGTTTAATCCAAACGTTGTCCAAAGTCAAACTTAGCCTTTCTAGCCAACATTTAGGAACCAAGTGTTCCAATTTGAACCCGAACCTTTCCAAACCCCGAACTAACCATCCCCGCAAGTCATAAAATATTAAAAGCACATATGGGGAGTCTTATTTAGGGTGTTGATACCCAATTTTTTCTCAAAATAGTTTTTTTATTTCACATATAGCCTCAAAATCATGCATTAATATCAATTGATATTTTTCTCGTAATTTTTCTATATTTTTATTAATTTATCCAGCATTTTATTTTCAATAAATAATTACAAAATTTCATTACAAATGATTTCAAAAGCACTTCTTGATTTAATGTATTATTTTTGGTCTTGTTAAGACCAAATTATTTCATAATTTGCCAAATTGGCACCCTTTGGCTATAATTGCAATAACTTTGCAATTATAGCCCAATCTTATGTTTTATACTATTTTTATCCAGTAATTGAATATTTGTATTTTAAATACTAAGTAATCATTTTAATTATTTTTCTAAGCATGAATTTCATTTTTTACAATTATCAGGTATTTTATAAATTATTTTCAGTTAATTTAATTGGGTATTTAACAATTAGCCCCTCTTATTTCAATTCTAGCCTAAATTAATCTAATTCCTAACCCAATTCAAATAACCCAATATGACCCCAGCCCAAACCTAAATCCTACCCGGCCCAATCCTGACTTAATCCTGACCGTCGATCAAAATTGATCAACGGGCCGGATTACCCTTTTCCTAAATTAAACCCTAAGACTACCTCCCCCATTTTCTCTCATTCATTCCCTAACACCGTCGTTACTTCTCTCTCATCTCTCTCAAAACTCTCCCTGCTAAACCTCACCGGTCGTTGCTTTGCCGGCAACCATGGTGGTCTCACCACCACCCCCAGCTTGTGGCTCTCCTCCTACACTGGGTTGATGCTGCCCTAAGGCCTTCAAGAGAACCAGAGTCGGTTCACTCACCTCCCATGATCTCTCATGTCATTCTCCAGCCATCCATGGCTGTCCGAGTAAGATCTTACCATTTCCGGTTAAAACTGGTGATTTTTGAGTTGCTTCTCCTTCTCTCTGGGTTCTCTCTTTGAAACCCTAACTACTAAACTCTCGATTTTCTTAGATCTGTAACAGATTTGGACATATTATGAGTTATTTCGATGTTTTCCTTAAAGATTTTCCGTTTTCCCTAAAAAGATCCTTCGTCATCAAAATAGGGTTCTTAAACCCCTTTTCAAAACAGTTTTTCTTTCTGATTTTTAACATTATCTTATGATTTTCATCATGTTTAAACATTATTTAAGCCTTTTCCCTTTTGGTCTGATTTATTCTGCTAAAACCCTAAGTTCTCGATTTTAATTCTAGGTTCTAAGTGTGTCTTTGATAATACGTTTGTTCAATCTGTATACGTGCCTGATTTTCATGAGCATCCTAAGTTTCTTGTGATTTTACCCTGTTTTTGCCTATTAGTGTTTCTGGCTTTTCACCTCTTTTGCTTATATCATGTCTACTATGTTGATTCATATTATGTTCTATGTGAAACCCTTGATTTATGTGATTATACCCTATGTTTGACTATTTAGGAGTTCTGATTTTGGCCTACTAAGTGTTATTATGCTTGGTCTCCTGAATCAGTACTACTCGTGCTATGAATTTTTGAATATTAGTGATTAATACTTCACTGATTTTGCATGATGTTCTCTACTGATTTTTGAGTATTTCCTTAATTAAGACACGCTTATTTTCTTGTTTCTCTTTGTTTGTATCATACCTATCCCGCTAATGTCTGATACTTTCCCTGATTGATGTTGATTTCCTGTAATTTGAACCTCACTCGAGGGTTTTCTTACTGATTTCCAGAATATAAATTATTTCTTGCCTTATTTCTATGAATGATTTTGCTGTCAAATTAATTCGTATATATTTTCCTTAAATAGAATTATGAACTTGGCCTTATTTCATACTATATACCTATACTATACTTAGGCTACTGTTGTTATGATTCCTTTCCTTATTTTTAGCCTACTTATTACCGTTTGAGCAATGACTCCTTAATTAAAGGGAGTACTTACATTAGTATTATTCTTATTGATGTTTACTTCTATAATTTTTGCTGGACTATTATTTTGTTACCTTATTTTTGCCTAATCCAAAACTATATATACCCTACTCTTTCATTAAGCACAACACACGAACACACACTGTTCAAAATTCTCTTACACACAAATACTCTCTTATGTTCTCTTTCTGGTTACTTGCTATTATCAGCCAGCTGCAAGCCAAGGCTAGTATTCTAATCTATTGCTCTTCATTATGTGTTAGTTATATCCTATACTGTTATGTCCTAAATTTAATTTAAGCTTCAAAAACAATATGTTTCTTTTGCTACTTCAATTCATTCTCTTTCTAATCTGTTTTTATTTATGGTTCTATTGTTCAACCTGAAACTACCATGTCTAATTTTACTGCTTAATCAACATGATTCTTGATGTGTCCCCCTCCCTTAGACTCAACATTACCCTTTATTTCACACTCCTCAATGTGATCCTGCTTCACTTATGTTTTCTTTGAAACCTGGAATACAATAATCTGCACTATATGTTACTTAATTTCTCTGTAGTCCTGAAACACATGTTGTACTTGAAACCCCTTGGGATTTCTTTGATTTTGAACCTATGTGTGACACTGACTACTGTGTGCTTGCCATAAAATTCTCTATATTTGTCCCCAACCCCTCATTACCCTGTTTGTGGATGCTGAACTTGTCTTAAGTTCTTTGTCTTATGTGTGATATTTTGATCCTGAGATCGGTATGTTGTTTGCCCTACCCTTTTCCAAAATTTTCACTGAGTAAATTCTTCTATTGTTCTGCAAAACGTATTTCAAACAAGTCTTATTTCAAAAACTGTTTTCCTACTCAATTTTTTCAAAACTATGTCAAGCACTCTCACTCTACTCTTAGACACCTAAGTCCTGCCCCTCTATTGTGTGACTGTGTTGGGATCCCTATGAGATCCCTCTGAACTCTGGTGCATTAGAGATGTCCCTTCCACACTGCACTTACTCCATTATGGTTATGAAAATCTAGGTGTGAGCACTTCCCGGGATCCCTTGAGGTCCTTAGAGAACTCTGACACACCCAGATTGTGTGAAAGGCTGTGAAACACCATTTGGCATTGAGAATTATGGAGATCTGGGCCTATTGGTAGGCTCCCTATAGTGTAACTTCTTATTTTTCTTATGTAATTCATGCAATTGTTTGTAATAATTTACTTGTAAACAATTATTGGGGATGGATAATGTAAAAGGGAAGGGTAACTATGCATGCCAAAGGGTAGAAACCATGCTTTTAGGTTTACATTTCCTATTTGCGCAATAGAACTCATGGTTTAGGACCAATATGTACAAATAATGCATTAGATACCATGTTCCTTAGGCTATATGAATAATGTTTCAGCATCTTACTTTGGCACCATGATTATCACTTAGAAATCCTGTGTTAAGATAAATGTTAATAATTTTTTATTCATACAATCATGCCTCATAATTCCATAACCATGCTATGCACTTAGAAATCCTGTCTCTAGGGTAAAGGACAACATTAAGTAAACTGTCACTTTTGCATATTCCATGCATTATGCTGTGATTTTGTGTGCATTTAGAAATCCTGCTTTAGTGGGTCTTGCATATCAATAGCCATTTAGATATCCCGCTTTAGTGATTCGACATGTGCATCATTCTGCATCCCTTTGTGCATTAGATATCATGTTTTAGGATCACACTCAATTACACCTAGTTTAACTATTGATGCATGAAAAGGGGGTATAAAATAGTTTTACTCAACTTCTAAACAACTGGCAATGATCCTGTGTATTTGCAACACCTAGAACAGCATGTTTAGGTAACACAATTTACAACAGTTTTCTTTAATAATTCTGGTAACTATTATACAGTGTCCCATGCCTAGGCAAGCCGTAGGTGATTAAATTGTTAAAACTGGAAATCCGTCTCTTGTGTATGATTTCTAATGCTTAACAGGTCTTAAAATCATTAGGCAAACTGATTAGGGCCCGCTTCTGAGTTTATAAAAATAAATCTGCATCTTTCTTATGTTTGATGCTCATCTAGATATCATGTCTTAGGATCCTATTTAGCAATGCTGCCCTTATTTGTGTTTGAGTCGTGCTGTCTATATGCATTACTTGCGGAGGTAAATTTGAGCCTCTTATTTCTCTTTTCTGCTATTTATTTGCTAAAGTCCTATGTGTTTTGCTTGTCGCCTTACTATTTTCTCCTTTAAACTTAAGGGTCTGTCCAGAACTGCCTATAGATAGAGGTCCTAAATTCGTCCAGGGCCATTAAGAAGGGGCGGGTAACAGCACACATAGAGCTCAGTAAATAACACTCACTTAATAACCGCTAAGGGGTGGGAAGGGTAGATATGGATATGATGACCGGTGCGCTAATACCACGTGTAGCCCCTCTCTGAGGAGTGATTATCGGGTATTGTACTGATGTGATCCTATAGGATAAATAACCTAGGACTTCCCTATCCTTTATATGCGTGCTTAGATTATAATTCTTTCAAAAACCCTTATTTAGACATTAAATCTTTTAAAAACTTTGTTACACCTGTGTACTTAGACATTAAAGCTTTTCAAAACTTTGTTACACATGTGTGCTTAGACTGTGAATATTTCAAAACTCTTTACTTGTTTAAACTTTAATTGCCTATCTGCTACTTGCTTAAAATTCACAAAGTTTTTTGGTCGGGAACCACAATTGTGGACTCTGAGGGGTGCCTAACGCCTTCCCCTTAGGGTAATTTCAATCCCTTACCCTATCTCTGGTTATCCAAATCTATTTTTGTAAATGACCCTAAATAGGTGCCCTAACGCACCTTAATTCGTTAGGTGGCGCCTCTTCGATTCCTTGCATACCCCTTTACCAAAAGGAAACGAGTTGTCCCAATAATGTCAAAACCCCGACTAATCCAAAAGGAGGAGTCGAAAAAAGGGGGCGCGACAGATGGAGACGCTACTGGTGATTTCTAGGCTTTTACCATTTCAAACTACTTTGTTAATTTGCACCTTTTCCCTCTCCCCTTATGTGCAATTAATTGTTTATTTCTTTCAATTATTTGACCTTTCTCAAAAAGCAAACTTACATGTTTCTTTGTTTCTCTTTGTAACCGTTTTTCAATTATAACTGTTGTATTTACTACTTTCACAACATTAAAATGCATGACTACATGCCTTTAGTGCCTATTTATTGCATAATCATGCTCAACATCATACTCCACTCATGCCAAAACAAATCCTATAGCAACGCTTGATGAGTGGTTGCGCCCTTTTTATTTTATATCACCCCTAAATTCGGAAAGGCTTATTTGCGGTAAAACTAGTTGATCAGCGGTGCAGTCGACGGTTCTATGCCTTCCCCCTTGAAGTTGTCCGCTCAAGGGTTTCAGTCTAATAACCCATAGAAACCTTACTCTGTTAAACTGAACATGAATCATGGTCAAACCTAGCTAGGTTAATGTGTTGTCCGCACAATAGCCTTTAAGATAGCCTTGTCTAAAGTCCACCGAGTTTTCATAATCCACCCAACAGACATCATCTCGTTCTTTTCATTTAATTGGAGAACTAAATGCTTGTATGCTATTCATAATGTGTAAATGGTCGAATCTGCTGGGGGTAAGGGCCTAACTATGTTTATCTTGCAGAAATATGAGGCACGAAGTCCCTAGATTCGGCATGGTTAGCAGTATTCACCCTAAGCTTTTGAACTGGTGGGAGGATCTTCACTCTAGTGATAAGAAACTTGTCAAGAAATACTTGGGTAACTTACCGTCTCTCCTAGAAATTAAACCTAACAACATGTTGATCGAGGCTGCTACCTTATTATGGGATAGCGAAAGACCCGTCTTTCATTTTGGGGACATTGAGATGACACCGTTGCTAGAGGAAATTGGAGGACTAATTGGGTTAGTCTGGGAAACCCCTGGATTATTGGTGCCTGAAAATCGCACGGGCAAAGGCTTTTTGAAAATGATGGGTCTGAAGAAAAATGTTGAGTTAGAATGCCTAAAGAAGTCATATATCCCTCTTGAATACTTATATGAAAGGTACGACCACATCAAATCCTACCCTACTTACCATGACGAATTGCCATTACATCTTTGGGACATATTCACCATAGGGTATTTGTCTTCATTGTTTGCTTCCTGGGGTTAATCGTGTTTCCAACAAAGAAAGGATCCATAGTAGGTTAGCTATGGTAACCAAGACTTTGATGGAGGTAATTGACGGGCAAACTTTCAGCATTGTCCCAATGATCACAACAAACATTTACCAAGCTCTAGAACGTTGTCAGAGAGGGGCTAAACACTTCGAGGGTTGCAACTTCTTACTACAACTGTGGCTCTTAGAACATCTCCAAAAGGGTCAGTACCAGTAGGAATTTTCGCGAAGGGCGTGGAACGATCACATCGCCTTCCATCACCCTAAGCGGATGACATACATTCCCAATAGATTTTCTCAGCCCGAGACTGCTAAGGAGTGGGTAGAGTTCTTTGATAATCTCACTAAGGAGCAGATGCAGTGGATGTTCGAGTGGTTTCCAACAGACGAATTCATCGTCAGGTCCAGGGATGCACCGCACTTGGTGCTAATCAGATTAAGAGGAATATATCCTTACGTTCCTCTCTGGGTCATGAGACAAGCAGGCAGAAAGCAAATCGTACCAAGGGTCGACAAGATGATCCATTTCCGAGCTGAATTCCAAAATGATGATATACCCTACAAGTGCCAAGCCCAACATATGTGGCATTGCAAGATCATAATGGAAAAGAACACAATTGAACCAGACAGGTATCACGCAGGATGCACACCTTTCTACTCAGGGTGGTTAGAAGACGACTTGGATGGGTTAATTAGGCCAGGGATCGACCGAGGTCACAGGATCATAGATGAGAGTGTCGAGGCTCAGGTCAAGTACAATCGGCTGCGTAAAAGGGTTCATGAGTGTGTAAGTGAGCACCGTGAGATACACGAAACCAACAAGAGATTGATTGAAGAATGGAAAGATATGGCCGTCCGTTCCAACAAGAAGCTGGAATACTTGGAGCGAGGCATAGTCAAGATGGAAGGTAAGATCATCACGAGGGTTGAAGACTGTCAGAAAGCTGAGGGGATTGAATATGGACGTCTGGCTAGAGCTTACCTGCTGCTAGGACTTCGCAAGCTGGGAAACTTGTTCGATGGGAACAAGGATGTCGTATTTGGGGAAGGTCCATCTGGGACCAAGTAGAATAGGGTTTCTTTTTTGCTTTATCAATGTAATAAGGCCCATGGCCATTAGTGACTTTAATTTTCTGCTTATTATGTGTCATTTTGGATTCATCTATTTACATTTAATGAAATGATGTATTTTTGCATTTAAGTTCTCCAAATCTATTTGTCGCTAGGCCTTCCTCGGGTGCAACGAAGTTCCCAAACTAGGACACGCTTTATATTTCGCATTATATGTTTAAATAACGCAATACGTTTTCACTATCCTCACTGACTTGGATACCTTTTGTTTTTGTTTTCTTTCCTTTTTATTATTCCCCTCCCCAAAGGTTGGTTCATGCATTCTGGCATCAGCATCATATTATACAAGATCCAAGGGCCCTCCACCCTCTCCTCCTCCTAGTCCTCCCAAAGGAAAAAGCAAAGGCAAAGGGAAAATGGAAGATTTGAGCAATATTGGGAAATACAACACAACGTCATTTGAACGAACAGAAATTGCTGACGGCCAGGGTATTCAAGTTCAGAACGAGGCTATGACACAACTCGGCAAAGGTTGTTGAAACTCCAAGGGGATGTTGAGCTTGTCCGAAATTTGGCAAACTTGTCCTTCACACTCGGCATTTTAGATGTCAACCAAAATCTATACCTCCTCAAAGTACCCCAAACAAACAGAATCCTCCCACGACCCATCATCAAACCACTGCACCAAAGAATCAAACTCTTAAACCACAATACAATGCTTGCCACACTCGAAGAAATACTCCACTACTTGTCCCTGAGCCACAAAACTCCACAAATGACCACCTTTACACCTAGGTGCCAGGCCATCAAAACAATCCCATCTACGTGGAGACTACACCGCACTCCACCCAACCCATTTCATACACATCTGAATCTAGTGAAAAGGATTTGCTTATCAAGAATTTGGCTGAAGAACTTAAGAAGCTGACCAGCCGAGTTCAAGGTGTTGAAGGAAGCAAAGGAATTGAAGGGCTGAACTATGAAGACCTCTGCATACATCCCGATGTCGAACTGCCCGAGGGTTACAAACCTCCTAAGTTAGAGATGTTCGACGGTAAAGGAGATCTGAGGGTCCATCTGAGGACCTACTATGATAAACTGGTTGGAGTAGGAAAAGACGAGAAGATTCGCATGAAGCTGTTCACGAGGAGCCTAACAGGGGATGCTCTATCTTGGTACATCAGCCTAGACCCTAAGAAGTGGTCCCACTAGGTGAGTATGGCATCATATTTAATGGACCGATTCAGGTTCAATACAGAAAATGCACCGGATGTGTTCTATATTTATAATCTTAAGAAGAAGCCCACGGAAACTTTTCGCGAGTATGTTACTCGCTAGAGATCTGAAGCAGCTAAGGTCAAGCCTGCTTTAGACGAAGAACATATGAACAAATTCTTCGTCCGAGCACAAGACCCACAGTATTATGAGCGGCTGATGGTGATTGAGAACCACAAATTCTTATACATTATCAAGTTGGGTGAGAGAATTGAGGAAGGGATCAAAAGCGAAATGGTTACCAATTTTGAAGTGTTGCAGGCTACAAACAAGGCCGTGCAATCTGGTAGTGTATCCAAGAAAAGAGATGTGGAAGCCGTGATGGTTGCACAGAGGATTAAATCCCCGCTGAAATACCAAACCTACCAAACACCCCCACTCACATACAAAACACCCTCGCCCACATACCAGTCAGCACCTCCACCAATATATCAGCCATCTCCCCACCTAATTATTAGCTACAATCTCCCAGATATTACCAACCAGCTCTTGTTTACCATACCTACAACTCTCAACTATCTCACTACTAATCACCCACTGCTTGCCAAACGTTCCCGAGACCGCGACCCAATTTTTACCGTAGACCTCCTAAACAATACAATGCCATCGCTGAGTCAATTGACCAGCTATACGAAAGACTGAAAATTGTTGGTTATGTCACTCATATCCCTTTTGTAACCCATGAGAACCCCTTTCAATGGGTTAATCCAAATAAGACATGTGCATACCATTCCGGTATGAAGGGACACACGATCGATGAATGCCGCTCACTGAAAGATAAGATACAATCTCTGATCAACAATAAGGTCATTCTAGCCAAGGAATCTACCTCCAATGTCCGCAACAATCCGCTCCCAGACCATAAGGTTGAGGAGTCAACATGATTGAGGTAGAAGAAGATTGGGACCCAGAGGGGTCGATCGGGTTGATCATAGAAGGTGATGACCCAAAGAAGCCAGCAGTCACTCTCAATCCTATCATAGTACAGATTCAGCCATCTGGAGATGTTGAGGTAATGGCGTCAGTCCCATTTGAGTTTGAAATAGAACCACCTGCGGACGCACCTGTGTCGTTCGAGGTTGAAGTTACGCCACCTGCTAAGGCACCTGTTCCATTTGAAGTGAAAGTAGTAGAACCAATCACAATGGTGGTGTCAACCACGCCACCATTTTTCACCAATGCTATACCATGGGATTATGTAGCTGAGGCAAGAAGGAAAGGCAAAATCAAGATAGAAGAAGCTACCGCTACACAGGGAATGACAAGGACTGACATAGTCTATACACCTGAACATTTGACAGAATCCAGTAAGAAAGCTTTCAACAGGCCACCCATCATTGACACAGGCCTAGATGATATTTGGAGGAAGGTGCAGGACAAAGAATATTCGATCATTTATCAGTTGAACAAGATCCTAGCCTAGATATCCATTCTGTCATTGCTACAGAATTTAGAAACGCACCAGAATGCTTTGATGAAAGTGCTGAATGAAGCGTATGTGCCAAATAACATCACCTGCAGGGAAATGTCCAAGTATTGGAAAGTCATAAGATCACCTTCCATGAGGACGAGCTGCCACTTGAAGGGATAAGTCATAACAAAGTACTGCACATCATCGTACAATATGAGGACTACTTTGTCACTAGAATTCTGATTGACGAGGGATCGAGCCTCAACATCTGTCCATTGACAACGCTCAAGAAATTTGGCAAAGGGCTGTATGAGATTAAAGAAGGGTCGATGAATGTGAAAGCTTTCGATGGTTCTCAGAGGTCCACCATCGGTGAGATCAACCTTTGTCTGCAAATGGGACCTACATGGTTCGAGGTTGACTTTCAGGTAATAGACATATCAGCATCCTACAACTTGTTATTAGGACGGCCATTGATACATGTTGCTGGGGTTGTGGAATCAACATTGCATTAGGCAGTAAAATTTGAATGGAACCACCAGGAAGTGATCATCCATAGGAATAGAATCAATTCTATCTATAGTTGCCAAACCATGACGGTGGTTAAAGGTAGAAGAAGGCTGGGTGGAGAAACAAGTGGTGGGACATTAAGATCGCAAGTATACTGAACTGGAGTGGGTACGAGCCTGAAAAAAGACTCGGCAGAATCTCCAAGGGATCTCCAAGCTGATACAGCTCAAGCGTCATAGCACTACTTTCGGTCTAGGATACAAATATACATAGGAAGAGTATCAGAACTGGTCGCCACCATGGCGCGATCCCTATCAACCATTGGAACAACCCATCCCGCACCTGGAGCAGACCTTTCAGCAGGCCGACATTATATGGGGGTTAGAGGAAGAAGAAGCACTGGCTGCGTTAAAGAATGTATTCTTGGAAGATGATGACATGGAATGTTGCGCCAAAGTTGCGTAGGAATAGGATGAAGGTCCTTCCATCCAAGCCGTAAGCAAAGGGTCATCCCTTAAGAACTGGACTATAAGAACATCCAAGTCCCGACGAGTCCCGGGGTAGCAAGGCTGAACAAGCATTGTTTATTTCTTTCATTTGCTAAATGCTTTCCTTTTCGCATTTTCATTTCTACAATAAGATCTTCAATGTTCTAAAAACATTTACTCAATTTATAAAAAGCACTTTTATGTTTTATGAATCATTATTTATTATTACCATTTTTTCTCTCATTACTTTATCTATACAACATTACTATTACTTGTCTTGATGAACCAATGACTGTGACATCCAACGAGACAACGCAACAAAAGGACAATGATTCACAAGAATAGGATGATAGCATTGATGAAATTGTAGAGGTTGGAAATTTTAAGAACAGACCTAAGTCCAACATGGACGAGACTGAGGTCGTCAACTTGGAAGATTCAGAAATTGTCAAAGAGACTCGCATCAGCGTTCATTTGTCACCATCGAAGAAAGAAGAATATACACAGTTATTGAAGGAGTATGAATATATATATTTTCATGGTCATACGATGACATGACTGATCTGATTACATCCATTGTGGCTCACAAGTTTCCAACCAATCCAATGTGCCCGTCGATAAAGCAAAAGCTCAAAAAGTGTGATGACCCAAAAGGTCATCCCGTGTATTTCTAGCTAATTCTGTGTTCCGAGGTCATGAAACCTCCTTCTATCTCACATTTATTTGTGTGCGCAGCCCGAGCTTGTATCCGGGAAGCCTTTATGTGAAAAACTGAAGAAAATGATAATTTTGTGTTGAAATTTGCATTGAGTTGACTTTGGTCAACATTTTTGGTTAACGGACCCGGACCCGTGATTCGACGGTCCCGAAGGGTCCGTAGAAAAAAAATATGGGACTTGGGCGTATGCCCAGAACCAAATTCTGAGGTCCCAAGTCTGAGAAAAGAATTTTTGAAAGAGATTGTTTTATGAAAATATAAAGGATTTTTGAAAGCTTAATTATATATGAAATATGTGGTATCGAGCCTGTATTATTGTTCCGGAGCCCGGTACAGGTTTTATATAATATTTATGTCATGTCTGTGAAGTTTGGTATGAAACGGAAATCATTTGATGGGATTCTGACCCGTAAATGCAAAGTTTGATGTTGAAGAAGTTTTGAAAATTTTCATGGATTTTGGGGTTAAATTCGTCGTTTATGATGTTTTTTTGGTGATTTGATTGCAGGAATAAGTCCGTGAGATATTTTTAAGGTTGTGTGCATATCTGGTTTGGATCCCCGAGGGCTCGGGTGTGTTCCGGATAGGTGTCAGGGTGTTTTTGAACTTAAAAATCTGATGTTTTAATCATTTTCTGGTGTCTGGTGTAGTGTACTATGAGAACGCATAGGTTCCTTCACGAACACATAGTACACGCTAGGGAGGGGTTTGGTCAGTGCTATGCGAACGCACCACACCAGGTGCGAACGCGAAGCACAAGATTTTAGCTCTACGCAAACGCACTCAAGGGGGTGCGAGTGCACAGAGTAAAGAGGGGACCTGGGGCTGGGTAGCTTTAACCCTGTGCGAACGCGGCCTCAAGCTCGTGAATGCATAGATCAGGTAAGTCGACCCTTCGCGAACGCGGCTAAGGGTCCGCGAACGCGAAGAGTATCTTTCCCCCATTTATTCTTTTTTGGTCAAAAATAGAACACTTACGGAATTTCACCCCATTTTCATAACTCCTTCTTCTTCACTTCACTTTGGGCGATTCTTGGAAGGAAGCTTCACCATAACTTCACAGGTATATAATCTTAGACTCCTTTTCTTCAATATTTATCAACACCCATTAGATTTCTAGGCTTAAAACATGAGATTAAGGGTAGAAAATTAGGGATTTGGGTAGAGTTGGGGCTTTTTGATAAAATGGGAATTAGACATCGTTTTGGGGTCGGATTTCAAAACAAAATACGTATTCGGGCTCGTGGGTGAATGGGTGATCGGGTTTTGGTCCGAACCTCATTTTTTGACCAAGCGGGCCAGGGGTTGATTGTTGGATTTTTGGGAAGAATGTTAGAAAGTCTATAATTAAGCATTGGACTTGAATTGTTTAGCATTTATTGATGTTATTGAGTCAATTATGTCTAGATACGATTGATCTGGAGTCGGGGTCAAAAGGAAAAGCGGTGAGGCTTGATTTTGATCGTGGAAAACGAGGTAAGTGTTTGACCTAACCTTAGCTTGAGGGAATAGGTGTTCAGTCTTGTTTGCTACGTGATTATACCATGTTGAATGTATAGGTGAGGTGACGAGTACCTATATGTTGTTGTCAAGCATGCCCATGAGTCGGCTATTATGAATTAGCTAATTTTCATTGATATTTACTATATTATGGATTAAATTTCAATTTTGTGGTTAATCATTTGATGAAAATTATTGGTTGTGAATACTGTTGAGTATTTTTTCGGTTGAGGAATATTTTATTAAGTTATACAGTTGGGTGAGATTGGTTATAGCTGTGTCCCTTGCCGGGACGGTATTATTTCTGTTGTTATTCCCTTGCCGGGATGCTGTGATTTATAGTCCTTATTGTTGATTTCCTTTCCAAGATGTTGTTCTTGATATTGTTTGGGTGAGGAAGAGTGTAAAGCACGAGGGGACATTCCGTGCCATGTTCTGATATTATAGCACGAGGGGTCATTCTGTGCCATGTTATGATATTATAGCATGAGGTGTGATTTCGTGCCATGTTATGATGTTTTGGCACGAGGGGTCATTCCGTGCCATGTCATGATGTTTTAGCACGAGGGGTCATTCTGTGCCATCTTATGATATTATTGCACGAGGGGTCATTCCTTGCCATGTTATGATGTTTTAGCACGAGGGGTCATTCTGTGCCATGTTATGATGTTTTAGCACGAGGGGCATTCCATGCCATGTTAGGATATTATAGAAGGAGGGTTCATGCCGTGCCGTTTCTATTTACTTATTTTGGTAGGGATGAGAGTAAAGCACGTAGGGTGATGTCGTGCACTTGTTTGCTCTATGTTGTTTACTCCGGTTGTTAGTTTAATATTTAAATTGTTGCCTTGTTCTGTTATTTCAGTTAATTGTTATCCTTTTTCCCCAACATGTTTCCCGGATGTTTGTACTTAACTATTTACTTCCAGATGTTGTTATTTTCTTTTCGTATATTATTAAATTGCACAAGTTGTATTATTTGTCGTGTCGTAGCCTCATCACTACTTCGCCGAGATTAGGCTCGGAACTTACTCAGTACATGGGGTCAGTTGTACTGATACTTCACCAGCACACTTTTTGTTGTGAAGCTCCCGGTACAGGACCCTGTGGACAGTGAGCTAGAAGGCTTCCTTCCGTCCACCCGAAGACACTGAGGTAGTCTTGCAAGCGTCCATAGGCCTTGGCGTCCCCTTCCACTCCCTTTATTTCTGTTTTTAGTCTTTCAAAAACAGATGTATCATTTCTTTCGGACCTTTATATGTATTAATCATAGATAGTCTGTGGCATTGTGACTCCAAAGATCTAGGTATGGTTATTTTGAGAATTCATTAAATTTGTGGCATTAGTTATGTATTTCTTTTATTCGTTCTCATTTTAAGCTTTTATTTATGGAAAAATCACTTGTTCTAACTTAATAATAAAGGTTTTTAACACAATTGATTAATCACGTTGGCTTTTCTAGCGGGTTCAACGTTAGACGCCATCACGGTCCCGACGGTGGGAATTTCGAGTAGTGATAAGTTTGTATCATAGGTCTAGGTTGCCTAGGTCTCACAAGTCACGGACAAGCTTGGTAGAGTCTGATGGATCAGTACGGAGAGGTCTGTACTTATCCCAGAGGCTGCAAAGTTAGGAATAATCTCACATCTATTCATCTATCTCACAAGTCACGGACAAGGTTTGGTAGAGTCTGATGGATCGGTACGGAGACATTTGTACTTATCCTCCAGGGGCTGCAAAGTTAGGAATAATCTCACATCTATTCATCTATGTCGTGCGATTTGCGTTCTAAATGCTAATTTAGTTTATATTCTATTCTCTCCCAGATGGTGAGAACATGTGCGTACTCATCTATTGATCAACAACTCGATCCTCCCGTTGAAGCTCCTACTAGAGGTCGAGGCTGTACTAGAGGCCGTGGCAGGACCAAGGCTCAGCCCAGAGAAGTAGCCCCAGTGGAGGATCCTCAGGTGGAGGTTGTTGAGGAGGTTCCTACTCAGACAGTCCCAGTTTGGCCAGCTCAGGTCCCAGAGGGGTTCATTACCACCCCGGTACATCAGGACGCTCTTGTTCGCTTGGTAGGCATTATGGAGAGTGTAGCTCAGGCCGGTCTACTTCCTACAGTACCAGCCATCCCTCAGGTTGGGGGAGGGACCCAGACTCCTTCCACCCGCACACCAGAGCAGTTAGCTTCTCAGTTCCATACTCCAGCACCTCAGACAGCTGGAGTAGCTCAATCGGGTATTGTGGCACATGCCATTGAGGGAGCATCTATGTCTGCTGATGCCTTATGGAGATTGGATCGTTTCACCAAGCTATTTCATACTACTTTCAGTGGTGTACCATCAAAGGATCCCCAGGATTTCTTAGACAGTTGCTTTGGGGTTTTTCGGAACATAGGGATCGTGGAGACCAATGGGGTCAATTTTGCTACTTTCCGTATTTCTGGTCCCGCCAAGACTTGGTGGAGGAATTATTGCTTAACCACACCAGTTGGATCTTTGCCTTTGTATTGGGATCCGTTCTCTGATTTGTTCTTGGAGAAGGTTCTACTAGTGACCTAGGGAGAGGATCTTCGGAGGAAATTTGAGCGTCTCCAGCATGGCTCTATGACAGTTACCCAGTATAAGACCCGATTTATCACTTTGTCCCGACATGCTATCATGATACTCCCCACAGATCGACAGAGGGTAAGGGTGTTTATTGAGGGGCTAGCTCAGGCGATTAGACTACAGATGGCCAGAGAGACAGGTACTGATATTTTATTTCAGGAGGCGGCCAATGTGGCCAAACAGATTGAGATGGTCTTATTACACCGTAGTGGTAAGGGGTCTGACAAGAGGCCTCGTCATTTTGGCCGATTCAGAGGTGCCTCATCAGGAGGCAGAGATTCTTTTGGCAGAGGTCATCCTCCCAGACCATTCTAGTCAGCACTCCAGGTATCCCGCAGTGCACCACTAGCTCCGATCAGTGCACCGCCGCTTCAAAGCTTCCAGGGTGGTTATTCTGGTCAACAGGGATAGTTTCAGGGCCAGCAATCTCAGCAACAAAGATCTTATTACTCTTGTGGTGGTATGGGGCACATTTCTAGGTTTTTCCCCTGAGCTTCTGGTGGTTCTCATCATCAGGGTTCCCGTTCTATGATTCCCGCACCAGGTGCACCCCCACTCCCTCAATTAGCTAGGGGTGGAGGTCGAGGTGCCAGAGGTGGAGGCCAGAGAGTTAGAGGTGGAGGACAGGCTATGAGGGGTAGAGGCCAGCCCGCAGTAGGTCGGCCCAGGGATGTTCAGATTGGTGGGGCTCAGCCCCGATGCTATGTTATTCCCGCCAGACCTGAGGCTGAGGCCTCTGATGCAGTCATTATAGGTATGGTGTCAGCTTGCAGCAGAGATGCTTCAGTTTTGTTTGATCCGGGGTATACATTTTCCTACGTGTCCTCATATTTTGCTCGTTATCTAATAATACCTCATGATTCCCTGAGTACTCTTTTATATATATCTACACCGGTGGGTGATTCTATTGTGGTATATTAAGTCTACCGTTCATGCATAGTGGTTATTGGTGGTCTTGAGACCCGTGTAGATCTTTTACTTCTTGATATGGTTGAGTTTGATGTCATTTTGGGGATGGATTGGTTATCTCCCTATCATTCTATTCTAGACTGTCATGCCAAGATTGTGACCTTGTCCTTACCGAAGTACCCGGATTAGAGTTGAGGGGGACTCCTGGTCATTCTTCCAGCAGTGTTATCTCGTATAAGAAGGCTCGGCGTATGGTTGAGAAGGGGTGTTTGGCCTATTTGGCTTATGTTCATGATTATAGTGCCGAGGTTCCTCCTATGGAGTCTGTGCCCATTGTTAGTGAGTTTCCAGAGGTATTCCCTGCAGACCTGTCGGGTATGCCACCCGAAAGGGATAATGACTTTTGCATTGATTTGGCTCCGGGCACTAAGCCCATTTCTATCCCGCTATATCGTATGGCCCCGCCAGAGCTAAAGGATTTGAAGGATCAGTTACATGACTTCCTTGGTAAAGGCATTATTAGGCCTAGTGTTTCCCCTTGGGGTGCGCCAGTGTTGTTTGTTAAGAAGAAAGATGGCACAATGAGAATGTGTATTGACTACTCACAATTGAACAATGTTACTATTAAGAATAAGTATCCTTTGCCGCGGATTGATGATTTGTTTGAGCAGCTTCAGGGTGCCATAGTGCTTTCGAAGATCGACTTGAGATCTGTCTACCATCAGTTGAGGATTAGGGCATCCGATGTCCTTAAGACAACCTTTCGCACTCGGTATGGTCATTATAAGTTCTTTGTGATGTCATTTCGGTTGACAAATGCCCCAGCTACTTTTATGGACTTGATGAACCGAATGTTCAGGCACTATTTGGATTCATTCGTGATTGTTTTCATTGATGATATATTGATTTACTCCTGCAACCAAGAGGAGCATGAGCAGCACCTTCGAGTCGTCCTCCAGACTCTGAGGGACAGTTAGTTGTATGCCAAATTTTCGAAGTGTGAGTTCTGGTTGAGTTCGGTTGCATTTCTAGGCCATGATGTGTCGGCCGAGGTTATTCAGGTGGATCCCAAGAAGATTTCAGCAGTCAGAGATTGTCCTAGACCCACCTCAGCTACAGAGATTCAGAGTTTCTTGGGCTTAGCAGGTTATTATTGTCGATTTGTGGAGAGATTTTCATATATTACAGCCTCGATGACCAAGTTGACTCAGAAGGGTGCCCAGTTCAGGTGGTCAGATGAGTGTGAGATGAGTTTTCTGAAGCTCAAGACATCCTTGACCACGACACCGGTGTTAGTTTTGCCCACAAGTTCAGGGGCATATACCATGTATTGTGATGCTTCACGTGTTGGGATTGTGAGGTGTTCACGGATCATAAGAGTTTGCAGTATCTGTTCAAGAAGAAAGAGTTGAATATGAGGCAGAGAAGATGGTTGGAGTTGTTGAAAGACTATGAAATCACCATCTTATATCATCCGGGGAAGGCCAATGTGGTGGCCGATGCTATGAGCCGGAAGTCAGTTAACATGGTAGTCTTGCTTATATTCCGGTCGGGCAGCGACCGCTTGCTTTAGATGTTCAAGCTTTAGCCAATCGGTTCATGAGATTGGATGTTTCTAAGACTTGCAGTGTTTTGGCTTATATTGTGACCCGTTCTTCATTGTTTGACCGTATTCGGGACCGACAGTATGATGATCGTCATTTCTGTGCCCTTAGGGATACAGTTCGGCACGAAGGTGCCAAGCAGGTCATAATTGATGATGATGGAATCTTGAAGATTTAGGCCGTATTTGTGTGCCTGATGTTGATGGGCTTCGTGAGTTGATATTGCAGGAGGCCAATAGTTCCCGGTATGCCATTCATCCGGGCGCCGCAAAGATGTACCAAGATTTGCGGCAGCATTATTGGTGGCGGAGGATGAAGAAAGATAGGTTAAGTACGAGCACTAGAGACTCGGTGGTTTGATGCAACAGATTGAGATTCCCGAGTAGAAGTGGGAGCGTATCACCATGGATTTCGTAGTTGGTCTCCCACGGACTTAGAGGATGTTCGATGCGGTGTGGGTCATTGTGGATAGGCTGACCAAGTTAGCACATTTTATTCCTGTATTAGTTTTGTATTCTTCGGAGAGATTGGCAAACATCTACATTAGGGAGATTGTTCGCCTGCATGGTGTGCCTGTTTCCATTATTTTTGACCGAGGTACTCAGTTTACCTCCTATTTTTGGAGAGTATTTCAGCGTGAGTTGGGCACACGGGTTGAGTTGAGCACAACTTTTCATCCTCAGACGAACAGACAGTCCGAGCGTACTATTCAGATCTTGGAGGATATGTTACGAGCGTGTGTCATTGACTTTGGAGGTTCATGGGACAAATTTTTGCCTTTAGCTGAGTTTTCCTACAACAACAACTATTAGTCGACCATTCAAATTGCTCCTTATGAGGCATTGTATGGTAGGCGGTGTCGGTCGTCAGTTGGGTGGTTCGAGCCGGGGGCGGCTAGGTTGTTTGGTTCAGAGTTAGTACAAGATACCTTGGATAAGGTGAAGATCATTTAGGTTAGGCTTCGTATAGCTTAGTCCAGGCAGAAGATCTATGCCGACCGCAGAGTTCGAGATTTGTCATTCATGGTAGGAGATCGGGTATTGCTTCGAGTGTCGCCCATGAAGGGCGTGATGAGGTTCGGAAAGAAAGGCAAGTTGAGCCCTAGGTACATTGGTCCCTTTGAGATTCTTGAGAAGTTAGGAGAGGTGGCCTACAGACTTGCTTTGCCACCGAGTTTGTCAGCCGTGCATCCGGTGTTTCATGTATCTATGCTTCAGAAATATCTTGTCGATCCCTCTTATGTGATAGACTTCAGCAGTGTCCAGTTGGACAAGGGTTTGACTTATGAGGAGGAGCTGGTAGCCATATTAGCCCGGCAGGTTCGTCAGTTGAGATTGAATAGTTATACTTCGGTTCATGTTCAGTGGAGAGGTCAGCCTGTCGAGGCAGCTACCTGGGAGTTCCAGTCCGATATGCGGGGCCGATATCCCCATCTTTTCCCCTATTCATGTACCTTTCTATGTCCGTTCGAGGACGAGCGTTTGTGTTAGAGGTGGAGATTATGATGACCCAAAAGGTCATCCCGTGTATCTCTAGCTAATTATGTGTTCTGAGGTCATGAAAACCTCCTTCTATCTCACCTCAATTTGCGTGCGCAGCCCGGGCGTGTAGCCGGGAAGTCTTTATGTGAAAAACTGAAGAAAATGATAATTTTGTGTTGAAATTTGCATTGAGTTGACGTTGGTCAACATTTTTGGTAAACGGACCCGGACCCATGATTTGATGGTCCCGGAGGGTCTGTAGGAAAATATGGGACATGGGCGTATGCTCGGAATCGAATTCCGAGGTCCCAAGTCCGAGAAATGAATTTTTGAAAGAAATTGTTTTCAGAAAATATAAAGGATTTTTGAAAGCTTAATTATATGTGAAATCTATGGTATCGGTCCCGTATTATGGTTTCGGAGCCTGGTACATGATTGATATAATATTTATGTCATGTTTGTGAAGTTTGGTAAGAAACGGAAATCATTTGATGAGATTCGGACCCGTAAATGCAAAGATTGACGTTTAAGAAGTTTAGGAAATTTTCATGGATTTTGGGGTTAAATTCGTCGTTTATTATGTCATTTTTGTGATTTGATTACACGAATTAGTCTATAGGATATTTTTTAGATTGTGTTCATATTTGGTTTGGAGCCCCGAGGGCTCGGGTGTGTTCTGGATAGGTGTCGGGGTGTTTTTGAACTTAAAAATATGATGTTTTAATCATTTTCTGGTGTCTGGTGTAGTGTATTATGCGAACGCATAGGTTCCTTTGCGAACGCATAGTACACGCCGGGGAGGGGGTTTCTCAATGCTATGTGAACTCACCACACCAGGTACGATTGCGGAGCACAAGATTTTAGCTCTACGTGAACGCACTCAAGGGGGTGGAAACGCACAGAGTAAAGAGGGGACCTGGGGGCTGGGTAGATTTAGCCCTGTGGGAACGCGACCCCAAACTTGCGAACGCATAGGTCAGGTAAGTCAACCCTTCGCGAACGCGGCCAATGGCCCGCGAACGCGAGGAGTATTTCACCCCATTTTCATAACTCCTTCTTCTTCACTTCACTTTTGGCGATTCTTGGAAGAAAGTTTCACCATAACTTCATAGGTAAGTAATCTTAGACTCCTTTTCTTCAATATTTATCAACACCCATTAGATTTCTAGGCCTAATACATGAGATTAAGGATAGAAAATTAGGGATTTGGGTAGAGTTAGGGATTTTTGATTAATTGGGAATTAGACCTTGTTTTGGGGTCAGATTTCAAAACAAATTGCATATCCGGGCTCGTGGGTGAATGGGTGATCGGGTTTTGGTCTGAACCTCGTGTTTTGACCAAGCGAGCCCGGGGTCATTTTTGGATTTTTTGGGAAGAATGTTAGAAAGTCTATAATTAAGCATTGGACTTGAATTGTTTAGCATTTATTGATGTTATTGAGTCAATTATTTCTAGATACGATTAATTTGGAGTCGGGTTCAAAAGGACAAGCGGTGCTTGAGGCTAGATTTTGATCGTGGAAGTCGAGGTAAGTATTTGGCCTAACCTTAGCTTGAGGGAATAGGTGTTGAGTCTTTTTTGCTACGTGATTATATGGTGTTCAATGTATAGGTGAGGTGATGAGTACCTATATGTTGTTGTCAAGCATGCTCGTGAGTCGGTTGTTATGAATTAGCTGATTTTCATTGATATTTACTGTATTATGGATTAAATTTCAATTTTTGTGGTTAATCGTTTGATGGAAATTATTGGTTGTGAATACTATTGAGTATAGAATATTTTGTTAAGTTATACACTTGGGTGCGATTGGTTATAGTTGTGTCCCTTACCGGGACGATATTATTTATGTTGTTATTCCCTTGCCGGGATGTTGTGATTTATAGTTCTCATTGTTGATTTCCTTGCCAAGTAGTTTTTCTTGATATTGTTTGGGTGAGGAAGAGTGTAAAGCACGAGGGGTCATTCCATGCCATGTTATGATATTATAGCACGAGGGGTCATGCCGTGTAATTTCTATTTACTTGTTTTGGTGGGGATGAGAGTAAGGCACGAAGGGTGATGCCGTGCACTTGTTTGCTCTGTGTTGTTAATTCCGGTTGTTAATTTGATATTTAAATTGTTGCCTTGTTCTGTTATATCAGTTAATTGTTATCCATTTTCCCCAGCATGTTTCCCGGATGTTTGTACTTAACTTTTTACTTCCTGTTGTTGTAATTTTCTTTTCGTATATTATTAAATTGCACAGGTTATATTATTTGCCGTGTCCTAGTCTCGTCACTACTTCGCCGAGGTTAGACTCGGCACTTACTCAGTACATGCGGTCGGTTGTACTGATACTGCACCTGCACACTTTTTGTTGTGCAGATCCCGGTACAAGACCCTATGGACAATGAGCTAGGAGGCTTCCTTCAGTCCACGCGGAGACACTGAGGTAGTCCTGCAGGCGTCCGCAGGCCTTGGTGTCCCCTTCTACTCCCTTTAGTTCTGTTTTTAGTCTTTCAGAAATTGATGTATCATTTCTTTCGGACCTTTATATGTATTAATCATAGATAGTCCGTGACATTGTGACTCCAAAGATCTGGTTGTGGTTATTTTGAGAATTCGTAAAATTTGTGGATTTAGTTATGTATTGCTTTTATTCGTTCTCATTTTAAGCTTTTATTTATGGAAAAAATCGTATTTCACTTGTTCTCGCTTAATAATAAAGGTTTTTAACATCATCGATTAATCACGTTGGCTTGTCTAGAGGGTTCAACGTTAGATGCCATCTTGGTCCCGACGGTGGGAATTTCGTGTCGTGATAGAAAGTTCAAGTCTGACATGAGTTTGAAAATCAAGGAGGAAGTTACCAAGCAAATCAACGCCAAGGTTCTCAGGGTAGTTGAGTATCCAACATGGTTAGCCAACATCATGCCAGTGCCTAAGAAGGATGGAAAGATCGGGGTTTGTGTCGGCTACCGGGATCTCAACCGGGCCAGTCCGAAGGATGATTTCTCTCTTCAAAACATACACATTCTGATTGACAATTGCGTCAAGCATGAACTTCAGTCGTTCGTAGATTGTTTGGCTGGTTACCACCAGATATGGATGGACAAGGAAGACGATGAGAAAACGGCTTTCATTACGCCGTGGGGATTTTACTGTTACAAGATGATGTTGTTCGGCCTAAAGAATGTTGGGGCAACCTATATAAGAGCTATGACCACTATCTTTCACGATATGATACACAAGGAAATCGAGGTATATGTGGATGATGTCATTATCAAGTCCAAGAGATCCACCTACAACATAACAGATCTGAGAAAGTTCTTTAATAGGTTGCGGAAATACAATATGAAACTAAACCCCGCAAAGTGTGCATTCAGAGTTCTTGCAGGGAAATTGCTCGGGTTCATCGTCAGCCGTCGAGGGATAGAATTGGATCCATCAAAGGTCAAGGCCATCCAAGAGTTACCACCGCCGAGGAACAAGAAAGCTGTGATGAGTTTCCTAGGCCGCCTTAACTACATCAGTCGGTTCATAGCTCAATCCATAGTCATATGTGAACCAATCTTCATGATGCTGAAGAAAGATACTGCAACCAAATGGACCGTGGATTGTCAATTCGACAGAATTAAAGAGTACTTATCAACACCGCCAGTTTTGGTACCACCAGAGCCAGGTAGACCCTTGCTACTCTACCTTGCAGTATTAGATGGAGCTTTCGGCTGCGTTCTGGGGCAGCACGACGAGACAGGAATAAAAGATCAGGCTATTTATTATCTGAGTAAGAAATTTACTCCATACGAGGTGCAGTATTCTTTATTAGAACGTACCTATTGTGCTTTGACCTGGGTAGCCCAGAAGCTGAGGCACTACTTCTGTGCATACACGACATATCTCATAACAAGGATGGATCCCTTGAAATATATCTTTCAGAAACCCATGCCCACTGGCAAGCTGGCCAAATGGAAAATCCTATTGAGTGAGTTCGACATTGTCTATGTGACTCAGAAAGCAGTCAAGGGACAAGCATTGGCAGACCATCTTGCTGAGAACCCTGTGATGGAGAATACGAACCATTAAAAACGTATTTTCCCGACAAGGAAGTGTCATTCATAGGAGAAGATATTGCAGAATCCTATATGGTTGGAGAATGTTCTTCGATGGAGCATCAAATTTCAAAGGAGTCGGCATTGGAGTCGTCCCGGTATCAGAAACTGGTCAACATTATCCGGTATCCGCTAAACTCAGATTCCTTGCACCAACAACATGGAGGAATACGAAGCCTGCATCCTAGGGCTCAATATGGCCATTGACATGAAAGTTCAGGAGCTACTAGTAATTGGTGACTCAGATTTACTAATACACCAAGTACAAGGAGAATGGGCAACTAAGAGTTCCAAGATACTGTCGTATCTGCACCACGTGCAGGAATTGAGAAAAGGGTTCACGAAGATTGAATTTCGGCACGTCCCTAGAATTCAGAACGAGTTCGCCGATGCATTGGCCACTCTATCATCCATGATACAACATCCAGATAAGAACTTCATTCACCCTATTCCGGTGAAGATCCATAACCAGCCGTCTTACTGTGCCCATGTTGAAGAATAAGTAGACTGAAAACCATGGTTCCACGATATCAATGAATATTTGTCAAAGGGAGAATACCCAGAGATGGAAAATCACGCTCAGAAACTCACGCTTCGGAGATTATCCAACAACGTCTTTCATAGCGGAGGAATCCTGTACCAAAGAACTCCTGATTTGGGATTACTAAGATGTGTCGACGCAAACAAAGCTTCCAAACTACTAGAAGAGATACATGTTGGGATCTGCGGCCCATATATGAACAATTTTGTCTTGGCTAAGAAGATACTTAGAGCCGGTTATTTCTGGATGACCATGGAGACGGACTGCATCCAATATGTCCGGAAATGCTACCGATGTCAGGTACATGTAGAAATGATAAAGTTACCTCCAAACAAGGTCAAGGCAACAAGCTCACCTTGGTCATTCGCCGCCTGGGGAATTGACGTCATTGGACCAATCGAGCCTACCGCCTCCAACGGACACAGGTTTATCTTGGTAGAAATTGATTACTTCACGAAATGGGTCGAAGCATCATCTTACAAATCAATGACTAAGAAAGTCGTGGCAGACTTCGTCCGCGATTGTATTGTTCGTCGATTTGGAGTTCCGGAATCAATCATCACCGACAACGGTTCCAACCTCAACAGTGATCTGTTGAAAGGTATGTGTACGACTTTCAAAATCAAACATAAGAATTCCACAGCCTATAGGCCTCAGATGAATGGAACTGTAGAAGCCGCCAACAAGAACATCAAGAAGATATTGAGGAAGATGATATAAAAGCACAAGCAGTGGCATGAGAAGTTATCATTTTCCTTACTGGGATACTGCACCATAGTCCGTACATCAACTAAGGCAACCCCTTACTTGCTGGTTTATGGTACAAAAGATGTCATTCCCGCTGAGGTGGAGATTCCTTCCTTGAGAATCATACAAGAAGCTGAGCTCATCGATGCAGAATGGGTAAAGAGCCATTATGAGCAGCTAGCCCTCATAGACGGAAAAGGATGAATGTCGTATGTCAGGGTCAGCTTTATCAGAACAGGATGTCTAGAGCCTTCAACAAGAGAGTCAAGCCAAGACAGTTCACACCAGGGCAGTTGGTGTTAAAGAAGATCTTTCCACATCAGGATGAAGCCAAAGGGAAATTCTTCCCCAATTGGCAAGGTCCATACATGGTTCATCGAGTATTGACATGAAGAGCTCTTATACTTGCAGAAATGGATGGAGAAGTCTGGCCAAAACCAATCAACTAAGATGAAGGCAAACGCTATTATGTATATTCTTTATGCTTTCTCAATGATGTAAACTGAACTACGCCTGACATGATTCCCGTAACATGAGAGGTTGCAATGTCTTGATTTGTGTCACAGTCGTCGGTTCATCTAAATTATTTAAAAAATATATGTTTATACTACATCTTTGCAAAATCATGCATACTTACTCTTGAAAATAGCTCTGTTTAGCAAACGCTATCCCGATGATATGAACATGATCGTCAGATCGAGCAGAACGAGTCAAGCAAAGCTAGCGAGATACGAACCAACCCTTCCCATTTACAGAACTCACGATTTTCCTTTGGATGTAGGAACAAAGAATAAACACGTAGAGAAGTCACAAATTTCAACACAAATGCTAAATTTCACTGTCCACACAAAGAACGAACATGTTCATAGTCACGATCATCACAAAGGATAACATGCTCAACAGTCACAATGCTCACAACGATCACAATACCACAATCTACTACCAGTTAAGAAGTGTTATTGTCGTTTATTATTTAACCTTCTGCATAAGGCTAATCTTCTGCCTTTATTTGCATAAGACTAAGCTCTGTCTCCATCTGCATGATGTTAAGCTCTACCTATATTTGCATAAGGAAAACTTTCTGCCTTCCTCTGCATAAGGCTAACTTTATGCCTTCCTCTGCATAAGGATAATTTTCTGCCTTCCATTTGCATGAGACTAAGCTCTGTCTCCATTTTGCATGAGGTTAAGCTCTACCTCCATTTGCATAAGGCTAACTTTCTGCCTTCCTTTGCAGAAGGATAACTTTCTGCCTTCCTCTGCATAAGGCTAACTTTCTGCCTTCCTCTGCATAAGGGTAATCTTCTGCCTTCCATTTGCATGAGACTAAGCTCTGTCTCCATTTTTGCATGAGGTTAAGCTCTACCTCCATCTGCATAAGGCTAACTTTTTGCCTCCCATTTTCATAAGGCTACTCTCTGCATTCCTACCTGCATGAGGCTAAGCTCTGCCTCCTATTTACTTTTTCATCGAGACTAAGCGCTGTCTCTCAAGCATTATTTACTTCGCTCTTCTTTCAGGCTGAGATCTGCCCTCTAAATCGTAAGACTAAGCTCTTTCTTGTCAATATCATGCTATTGCATCTCATGGGCTGAAATATCACCAACTTGTCCAAAGGTGAACATTATGTCATGGCCTGAGGATATCTCTCAACTTTGCATATCATTATTCAAAGGCATCATCGTTCGGAGGCACCATCTTCATGGCCCGAGAACATCATTACATTTCCATTGAATCCTTCATCAAACAATTCATGGCCCAGGACGTCATGGTCTAAGGACGTCATCCTTAACCGTCCAAAGACAACATTCATAGTCC
The DNA here is from genome assembly GCA_005239495.1 of Nicotiana undulata. Taxonomy (NCBI): domain Eukaryota; kingdom Viridiplantae; phylum Streptophyta; class Magnoliopsida; order Solanales; family Solanaceae; genus Nicotiana; species Nicotiana undulata. The sequence continues at coordinate 28,981 of ML281943.1, read as the reverse complement.
AACGGGAACTTGCATCATATTTAAATTTTCACACAACATACGCTTGTACTGTTTTATTTGCAGGTAACCCGGCGAGCGACGGCTATCCTAGCAGGAACGGTCCCGCTCCAGTTCTCTTAACCATATCAAACCTAACAATCCCTGTAAACCATTCACTCGTCCAGCCCTAGATGTTGCGTCCGTTCTTGTGATAACTCCATCGGTATACTTCGCCGATGGGTCCGTAACAACATACAGCCTGATTCCTATAAAACCAGGGATATGTAGGCAGCTCAAAAACCAGGGTGCGGCCTAAATCTCTCCAAATGGTTTCGCTCGGTCAAACATGGCCATCGCATCTTTACCCGACAACTCTTTCATCCTTCCCGGGTAAAGAGGGGCAGCTGTTGATACCCAATTTTTCCTCAAATTTTTTTTTTGTTGCACATTTAGCCTCAAAATCATGCATTAATAGCAATTGGTATTTTTCCATAATTTTCCTATATTTTTATTAATTTATCCAACATTAATTTTCAATAAATATTTACAAAAATGCACTACAAATGATTTCAAAAGAACTTCTTGATTTAATGTATTTATTTGGTCTTATAAAGACCAAATCATTTCATAATTGGCACTATTTGACTATAATTGCAATAACTTTGCAATTATAGCCCAATCATATGTTTTATACTATTTTAATCCAGTAATTGACCATTTGTATTTTTAAATACTAATTAATCATTTTAATTCCTTTTTTCTAAGCATGAATTTCATTTTTTATAATTATTAGCTATTTTTTGAATTATTTTCAGTTAATTTAATTGGGTATTTAACAATTAGCCCCTCTTATTTCAGTTCTAGCCCAAATTAATCTAATTCATAACCCTATTCAAATAACCCAATACAACCAAAGCCCAAACCTAAATCCTACCCGGCCCAATCCTGACTTAATCCTTACCGTTGATCAAAATTGATCAACGGTCCGGATTACCCCTTTCCTAAATTAAACCTTAAGACTACCCCCCCCCCTCCCTCCTTCCTTTTCTCTCATTTACTCCCTCACACTGTCGTTACATCTCTCTCATCTCTCTCAAAATGCTCCCTGCTAAACCTCATCGGTCATTGCTTTGCCGGCGACCATGGTGGTCTCACCACCACCCTCAACATGTGGCTCTCCTCCTACACTGGGTTGATGCTGCCATGAGGCCTTCAAGAGAACCATAGGCGATTCACTCACCTCCCATGAACTCTCATGCCATTCTCCAGCCATCCATGGCCGTCCGAGTAAGATCTTACCATTTTCGGTCAAAACTGGTGATTTTTGAGTTGCTTCTCATTCTCTCTGGGTTCTCTTTTTGAAACCCTAACTCCTAAACTCTCAATTTTCTTAGATATGTAACGGATCTGGACATATTATGAGTTATTTCAATGTTTTCCTTAAATATTTTCCGTTTTCCCTAAAAAGATCCTTCGTCTTCAAACTAGGGTTCTTAAACGCCTTTTCAAAACAGTTTTTCTTTTTGATTTTTAACATTATCTTATGATTTTCATCATGTTTAAACATTATTTAAGCATTTTCCCTTTTGGCTCTGATTTATTTTGCTAAAATCCTAAGTTCTCGGTTTTAACCCTTGGTTCTATGTGTGTTTTTGATAATAGGTTTGTTCAATCTGTATACGTGCCTGATTTTCATGAGCATCCTAAGTTTCTTGTGATTTTACCCCATTTTTGCCTATAAGGGTTTCTGACTCTTCACCTATTTTGCCTATATCATGTCTACTCTGTTGATTCATACTATGTTCTATGTGAATCCCTTGATTTATATGATTTTACCAAATGTTTGACTGTTAAGGGGTTCTGATTTTTTCCTACTAAGTGTTATTACGCTTGGTCTCCTGAATCAGTACTACTCCTGCTTTGAATTTTTTAATATTTGTGATTGATACTTCACTGATTTTGCATAATGTTCTCTACTGATTTTTCAGTATTTCCTTAATTAAGACATGTTGATTTTCCTGTTTCTCTTTGTTTGTATCATACCTATCCCGCTAATGTGTGTTAGTTTCCCTGATTGATGCTGATTTCTTGTTATTCAGACCTCACTCGAGGTTTTTTTTATTGATTTTCGGAATATAAATTATTTCTTGACTTATTTTATGAATGATTTTGCTGTCAAATTAATTCGTATATATTTCCCTTAAATAGAATTAGAAACTTGGCCTTATTTACATACTATATACCTATACTATACTTAGGCTATTGTTGTTATCATTCCTTTCCTTATTTTAAGCCTACTTATTACTGTTTGAGCAATGACTCCTTAATTAAAGGGAGTACTTACCTTAATTTGATTCTAATTGATGTTTACTTCTATAATTTCTACTGAACTATTATTTTGTTACCTTATTTTTGCCTACTCCAAAACTATATCTACCCTACTCTTTTATTAAGCACAACACACGAACACACACTGTTCAAAACTCTCTTACACACAAATACTCTCTTTTGTTCTCTTTCTGGTTACTTGCTATTATCAGCCGGCTGCAAGCCAAGGCTGGTTATTCTAATCTATTGCTCTTCATTATGTGTTTGTTATCTCCTATACTGGTATGTCCTATATTTAATTTAAGCTTCAAAAACAATATGTTTCTTTTGCTACTTCACTTCATTCTCTTTCTAATCTGTTTTTATTTATGGTTATGTTGTTTAACCTGCAACTAGCCTGTCTAATTTTACTGCTTTATCAACATGATTCTTAATGTTTCCCCCTCCCTTACACTCATCATTACCTTTTTTTTCCGCACACCTCAATGTGATCCTGCTTGACTTATGTTTTCTTTGATTCTTGGCATACAATAATCTACACTATATGTTACTTAATTTCTCCGTAGTCCTGAAACACATGTTGTACCTGAAACCCCTTGGGATTTCTTTGATTCTGAACCTATGTGTGACTCTGCCTACTCTGTGGTTGCCTTTCAATGCTCTATTCTTGTCCCCAACCCCTCATTACCCTATTTGTGGATGTTGAACTTGTCTTAAGTTCCTTTTCTATGTGTGTTGTTTTGATCCTGAGATTGGTATGTTGTTTTCCCTAACCTTTTCCAAATTACTTTCACTTAGTATATTCTTCTATTGTTCTGCAAAACGTATTTCAAACAAGTTTTATTTCAAAAATTGTTTTCCTACTCAATCATTTCAAAACTATGTCTAGCACTCTCACTCTACTCTTAGGCACCTAAGTCATGCCCCTCTAATGTGTGGCTGCTTTGGGATCCCTATGAGATCCCTCTAAACTCTGATGCATTAGAGCTGGCCATTCTACACTGCACTTACTCCATTATGGTTATGAAAACCTGGGTGTGAGCACTGCACGGGATCCCTTGAGGTCTTTAGGGAACTCTGACACACCCGGATTATGTGAAAGGCTGTGAAACACTGTTTGGCATTGAGAATTCTGGAGATCTGGGCCTATTGGTAGGCTCCCTATAGTGTAACTTCTTATTTTTCTTATGTAATTCATGCAATGGTCTGTAATAATTTATTTGTAAACAATTATTGGGGATGGATTGTGAAAAAGGGAAGGGTAACTATGCATGCAAAGGGTAGAAACCATGCTCTTATGTTTACATTTCCTATTTGCGCAATAGAACTCATGTTTTATGACCAATATGTGCAAATCATGCATTAGATACCATGTTCCTTAGGCTCTATGAATATTGTTTCAACATCTTACTTTGGCACCATAAGTATCACTTAGAAATCCTGTGTTAAGATAAATGTTAATAATTTTTTATTCATACAATCATGCCTCATAATGCCATAACCATGCTATGCACTTAGAAATCATGTCTCTGGGGTAAAGGACAACATTAAGTAAACTGTCACTTTTTGTCACGACCCGAAATTCCCACTGTCGGAACCGTGATGGCGCCTAACGCTGAGCCCACTAGGCAAGCCAACGTAATTAATCAAATTTATTATAAATCGTTATTAGTAAGTGAGAACAAGTGAAATACGACTTTTTCCATAAGTAAAAGCTTAAAATAAAAACGGATAAAAGAAATACATAACTAAATCCACAAATTTTACGATTTCTCAAAATAACCAACCCAGATCTTTGGAGTCACAATGTCACTGACTATCTATGATTAATACATATAAAGGACCGAAAGAAATAATACATTTGTTTCTGAAAGACTAAAAATAGAAATAAAGGGAGTAGAAAGGGATGCCAAGGCCTGCGGACGCCTGCAGGACTACCTCAGTGTCTCCGGGTGGACTGAAGGAAGCCTCCTAGCTCACTGTCCACAGGGTCCAGTACCGCGATCTGCACAACAAACAATGTGTAGGTGTAGTATTAGTAAAACCGACCCCATGTACTGAGTAAGTGCCGAGCCTAACCTCGGCGAAGTAGTGACGAGGCTAGGACATGACAAATAATACAACCTGTGCAATATATTAATGTATAAAAGAAATAATGACAAGTTGTAAACCGGTAAGTACAAAAACAGGGGAAAACATGCTGGGGTAAAGGGGTAGCAATTGACCGAAATAACGGAACAAGGAAACAGTTTAAATATCAAGGTATCAACAGGGAATAACAACACGAAGCAACCAAGTGCACGACATCACCCTTCATGCTTTTACACTCATCCTCACAATAAGTAAATAGAAACGGCATGGAATTACCCCTCGTGCTATAATATCATAACATGGCACGACATGACCCTTCGTACTATAATATCATAACATGGCACGACATGACCCCTCGTCCTACAATATCATAACATGACACGACATGACCCCTCGTGCTAAAATATCATAACGTGGCACGGCATGACCCCTCGTGCTAAAATATCATAACATGGCACGACATGAACCCTCGCGCTTAATTATCAGGAACAACAGTTTGGCAAGGAAAATTAATAACATGAATCATAAATCACAATATCCTGGCAAGGGAACAACAATAGAAATAACACCGTCCCGGCAAGGGACACAGCTATAACCAATCTTACTCAAGTACATAACCTTGCAAAATATTCCTCAACTGAAACAAGTAATCCACAGTGTTCAATACCAAGAAATTCCATTAACGAACAACCACCAAAGTGAAATTTAATCCATAACACAGTAAATATCAATAAAAATCACATAATTCACAATATCCGACTCACGGGCATGCTTGACAACAACATATAGGTACTCGTCACCTCACCTATACGTTGAACATGGTATAAACACATAGCAATTAAGACTCAAAACATATTCCCTCAAGCTAAGGTTAGGCCAACCACTTATCTCGACTCCCACGACCAAAATCACGCCTCAATCACCGCTTTTCCTTTTGAAATCGACTCCAAATCAATTGTATCTAAACAAAATTGACTTAATAACATCAATAAAAACTAAATAATTCAATTCCAATGCTTAATTATAGACTTTCTAACATTCTTGCCAAAAATTCAAAAATAGACCCCGGGCCCGCTTGGTCAAAACACGAGGTTCGGACCAAAACCCGATCACCCATTTACCCACGAGCCCGAATATGTAATTAGTTTTGAAATTTGACCCCAAAATAAGGTCTACACCCCAATAATCAAAAGTCCTAACTAGGATTCTTGAAGATAGTTGATGAAAAACATTAGAAAGTTGAAGGAAATCAGTTAGTGAACACTTACCTACGATTTGGGAAGAAAATCTCTTGAGAAAATCTTCCTAGGCCTTCTATTTTTATGAAAATTTGATAAAGAAACGACTGAAGTTTGTTTTTAAAAAACATCGCTGCCCGACTCTCGCACATGCGGTGCATGGGTCGCACCTGCGCTTTGCAGGTGCGAGGAAGCGATCGCACCTGCGGAAATGGATAGGCCCACAGGGGGACAACACCTGTGGAAAGTTATCCGCTCCTGCGGAAGAGCTTCTGCATCTGCGAGGGGACCGCACTTGCAAACAAAGAAGCGCGCCTGCGGTCTCACACCTGCGGCCCTAGGCTCGCAAGTGCGGGCACACCAGAACTGGTGCACCAACAGTGATTTTCCAAGTTCAAACACCCCGAAACCTACCCAAAACTCACCCGAGCCCTCTTGGCTCCAAACCAAATATTCACACAACCTCAAAAACATCCTACGAACTTACTCGTGCGATCTAATCACCAAAATAACATCTTAAACAATGAATATAACCCCAAAATCCATGAAACTTTCACAAACTTCTTAAACATCAAAACATTGCATTTATGGGTCTGATTCACATCAAATGACTTTTGTTTCTTACGAAACTTCACAGACATGTCATAAACATTATATCGAACCAGTACCAGGCTCTGGAATCAACATACGTGCCCGATACCACGAGTTTCACATATACTTAGACTTTCAAAAATTATTTATATTGTCTAAAAACAATTTCTTTCAAAAGTTTATTTCTCGGGCTTGGGACCTCGGAACTCGATTTCAGGCATACGCCCAAGTCCCATATTTACGTACGGATCCTTCGGAACCGTCAAAATAGGGGTTCGGGTCTGTTTACCATAAAGTTGACCAAAGTCAACTTAAATGCAAATTTCAAAACAAAATTATCAGTTTCCTTAGTTTTTCACATAAAGGCTTCCCGACCACACTCCCGAGCTGTACATGCAAATCGAGGTGGGATAGAAGGAGGTTTTCATGACCTCGAAACACAGAATTAACTAAAAATACACGGGATGACCTTTTGGGTCATCACACTTTTGCATATTCTGAAACCATGCATGATGCTATGATTTTGTGTGCATTTAGAAATCATGTTTTAGTGGGTCTTGCATATCCTGAACCATTTAGATATCCTGCTTTAGCGATTCTACATGTGCATCATTCTGCATCCCTTTGTTCATTAGATATCATGTTTTAGGATCTCACTCAATTACACCTAGTTTAACTATTGACGCATGAAAATGGGGCATAAAATAGTTTTACTCAACTGGCAATGATCCTGTGTATTTGCAACACCTAGAACATCATGTTTAGGTAGCACAATTTACAACATTTTTAATAATTCTGGTAACTATTATACAATGTCCCACACCTAGGCAAGCCTTAGGTGACTACATTGTTAAAACTGGAAATCCGTATCTTGTGTATGTTGTCTAATGCTTAACAGGCTTAAAATCAGTATGCAAACTGATTAGGGCCTGCTTCTGTGTTTATAAAAATAAATCTGCATCTTTCTTATATTATGATGCTCATCTAGATGTCATGTCTTAGGATCCTATTTAACAATGCTGCCCTTATTTGTGTTTGAGTCGTGCTGTCTATATGCATTACTTGCGGAGGTAAATTTGAGCCTCTTATTGGCTCTTTTCTGCTCTTTATTTGATGCAGTCCTATGTGTTTTGCTTGTCGCCTTAGTATTTTCTCCTTTAAACTTAAGGGTCTGTATAGAACTACCTATAGATAGAGGTCCTAAATTCCTCCAGGTCCATTAAGAACGGACGGGTAACAGCACGCATAGAGCTCGCTAAATAACACTCGCTTAATAATCGCTAAGGGGTGGGAAGGGTAGATATGGATATGATGACTGGTGCGCTAATACCACATGTAGCCCCTCTCTGAGGAATGATTACCGGGTATTGTAATGTGATCCTATAGAATAAATAACCTAGGACTTCCCCTATCCTTTATATGCGTGCTTAGATTATAATTCTTTCAAAAAACCTTATTTAGACATTAAATATTTTCAAAACTTTGTTACACTTGTGTACTTAGACATTAAAGCTTTTCAAAACTTTGTTACACATGTGTGCTTAGACTGTGAATCTTTCAAAACTCTTTACTTGTTTAAACTTTAATTGCCTATCTGCTACTTGCTTAAAATTGACAAATTTGTTTGGCCGGGAACTACAGTTGTGGACTCTGAGAGGTGCCTAACACCTTTCCCTTGGGGTAATTTCAAGCTCTTACCATATCTCTGGTTATCCAAATCTATGTTTGTAAATGATCCTAAATAGATTCCCTAACGCACCTTAATTCGTTAGGTGGCGACTCTTCGATTCCTTACATACCCCTTTCCCAAAAGGAAACGAGTTGTCCCAATAATGTCAAAACCCGACTAATCCAAAACGAGGAGTCGAAAAAGCGTGCGCAACATAGGGGAACATGGTTCTAAAAAGAAAAACGACCGGTCGGGCCGTGACATTCTCCACCTCTTAAACAAACGTTCTTCCTCGAACGAGTCTAGAATCATAGTCGGAGTGTTGAACAAGTGTGGATATCTGCTCTGCATGTCCTCCTCGGACTCCCAAGTCACCGTATCAACTGGTTAGCTCCTCCACTGAACCTTTACCATGGAAATCCTCTTCGACCCCAACTGGCGCACCTGCCTATCAACGATGGAAACTGGCTCCTCCTCATAACCCAATCTCTCATATAACTGAATTGTGTCGAAGTCTAACACATGTGACCTGTCGGCATGATACCTCCGGATCATAGACAGATGGAAAACCAGATGAACTCCTGATAGACTAGGAGGCAAAGCAAGCTCATAAGCAATCTCTCCAACTCGCCTCGACACCTCAAATGGGCCTATAAACCTTGGGCTCAACTTGCCCTTCTTCCTGAAACAAATAATCCCCTTCATCAGCGAAACTTTCAAGAGAACCTTCTCGCCAACCATAAATGATAAATCACGCGCCTTTTGATCCGCGTAAGTCTTCTGTCTAGACTGTGATGTGCGAAGTCGCTCCGGAATCAACCTTACCTTTTCCAAGGCATCCTTCAAAAAATAAGTACTATATAACATAGCCTCGTCGGGCTCAAACCATCCGATGAGAGAACAATTTGTTAACCATATAAAACCTCAAATGGAGCCATCTCGATGCTGGACTAATAATTGTTGTTGTAAGCAAATGCAACGAAGGGAAAGAATCGATCCCACTCCCCCAAAGTCAATCACACATGCTTTGAGCATGTCCTCCAAGATCTACACTGTCCGCTCCGACTGGCCGTCGATCTATGGATGACATGTTGTGCTGAGCTCTACACGGTCCCCAATTCGCTCTGTACTGCTCTCCATAATGCGAAGTGAACTGAGGACCTCTATCTAATATGATGGAAACATGCATACTATGCAACTGAACTATTTCCTAAATATAAATATGGTCCAACCTATCTAAAGTATACGTAGTCACAACTGGGATGAAGTGGGGCGACTTGGTCAATCTATCAACAATGATCTAAACTACATCAAACTTCCGCAAAGTCCACAAAAACCCAACTATGAAGTCAATAGTATTGCGCCCTTACTTCCATTCAGGTATAGCCATCTGCTAGAGTAGGACACCTAGCCTCTGGTGATCATACTTAACTTGCTTGCAATTTAGGCATCTAGCTACATACTCAACTATATCTTTATTCATTCGCGGCGACCAATGATGCTGCCTCAGGCCGCGATACATCTTTGTAGCACCTGGATGAATGGAATATCGAGAACTGTGCGCCTACTCCAGAATCCTCTCCCTCAAGCCATCAGCGCTAGGAACATATAGACCACCCTGGAGTCGCAGAACACCATCATCGTCGATAGTAACCTCTCTGGCACCACCCTATAGTACCGTCTCCCTAAGAACTAATAAGTGGGGCTTATCAAACTATCGAGTCTTGATCTGCTCCAATAGTGAAGATTGAGCAACGATGCATGCAAGAACTCAGCTAGGCTCTGAAATATCCAACCTCACAAGTCTATTAGCCAAGGACTGAATGTCATAAGCTAGTGGCCTCTCCTCTGCTGAAATGAATGCCAAGATAAAGAATTTCAAAAGCTAGTCAAAAGCTACTCTCTGCCTTTCTGCTCAAGGCATCTGCGACTACATTCGCCTTTCCCGGATGATAAAGAATGGTGATATCATAATCCTTCAGTAACTCAAGCCCTATGAGCTGCCTCAACTTGAGATCTCTTTCCTTGAGAAAATGTTGCAAGCTGCGATGATCAGTGTGAACCTTAGTGGACACCCCATAAAGATAATGCATCCAGATCTTAAGAGCATTAACAATCGCGGCCAACTCCAAATCGTGCACAGGATAATTCTTCTCATGGGGCTTGATGTCTCCCAAATTCACACCACTGATTGGGATTTTGAAGTGGTCAAAGCAATTATAATTACCCAACTTGAGTCGGGGTAGATTCCTCACAGAGCTTAAATTGGATTAGGTATATACTTAGACTAGGTGTATGACGTGCCCAAAATGCACTTCCACATACTTGGTTGCTTTTTTCTACTTCTAAAATTTATACTATTGTTTGTAAATGAAAATCTAGAGAACGATATTTTTAGTGTTGTTTTTTTTCAAGTTTATAAAAGATCTAGTGTTGTGATTTCCACCTAGTTGGTTACCTAACGGATTGTGGGCTTTAGGGAAGGTTTGGTTGGTCGGGGTGTAATATAGCAATCACACACGATTACCCACTCGATACCTCTCGATAGTTAGAGTGGTTTTACCCAATTTGTCCTTCTTAACCAAATGGGTAATCCACTCAAGTCGGGTCTTACTATCTCTAGATACAACCCTTTAATTGGGGCTATCAATTTCTTGAGTTCGCCCCAATTTCTTGTTAACCTAGTTTTCCTAGACTTAGTCTCTCTTTATCAAGTAGAGAATTGGTCAATTAGGCTTGAAACAATGTTTACAACCATTGATTCTATAGATGAACCAAGAACTAGGCTAAATATCACTCACCCAATCACAAAAAAATTCCTAAATTAAACACTCATTAGGCACCCACACTAGGGTTGGGTCACAACCCTAGTTAAGAATTTAGCTACTGATAGATAAAATTGAAGAAACTAAAGAAGAAAATAAGATTAAACTCAAAATAGACGATAAAGGGATGAAAATCTAATGTTAAAATGATAAACTAATACAAAGTTTCCCCAAAGCAGTAAAAGAAAAATAGATATTTAGTTTCTGGAGTTCAAGACTTAACCTAAATTTGAAAAAAAGAACTATTTGTACACAGGTAAAATTATCAGACAAAATTTCCCCTGAGGAGGTTCTACGGCCGCACAATTTTGTGTGCGGTCTGCACTATGAAGATGGGATTGATAGGATGGACTTCTGCGGCCGCACAATTTTAGGTTGCAGCCACAATTCTTTAGATTCTGCGGACCGCGCATTTTTGAGTGTGGCTGCACACTTTAATTTGAGCTTGACAGGAGGGACTTCTGCGGACCACACATTTATGAGTGCGTCCGCACTCTAGAATTCTTTGGCTGCACAATAATAGTGCGGTCCGCACTTCTTCATGGACTCACAAATCCATCTCTCTGAACCTCATCTTCTGTCGCCGCACAATAATTGTGCAGTCCGCACTTTGCAAAGGAATTGTGCCAGAGGTCCTTCAAAGTCTGCGGCCGCACTCAATATTGTGCGGTCCGCACTTTGCTCTTTTTGCTTGGTTTTAGTCCTTGTCCAAATTACTCCTTCTTGAGTTTTTCATCATTTTGGCATATTTTCCCATGCTCCTACAAGTTATCACATTTTATCAGTTTCCGGGAATAACTTGAAGTATTTTTTAGCTACAACTAAAATAAAAGAGTGCAAATAAGTAATCAAAATCCCTACTTATCTAGGATTCAGCTCACGTGAAGCATATGCAATAACTCGCCCCTCCTACATTAATACACAACCCAAACAAACGCGTGAAGCATCCAATACACAGTATACATCCCCGAACTGAAAGGCTACACTAGAGCTTGTGATGTAGTCAAAGTTGTCTTGAGCTTCTGGAAGCTCGCCTCACATTCATCGGACCAAAAGAACAGAGCACCCTTCTGGGTCAATCTGGTCAAAGGTGTTGCAATAGATGACAATGCCTCCATGAACCGGCGATAGTAACTTGCTAACCTCAAGAAGCTAATGTTTCAGTCACCGTAGTAGGACGAGGCCAACTTTGAATTGCCTCAATCTTCTTGGGGTCCACCTTAATACCCTTGCCCGATACAATGTTCCCCGAAATATTACAGAATCTAGCCAAAACTCACACTTGGAGAACTTAGCATATAGCTTCAGTTCCCGCATGGTTTGAAGCACCACTCTCAAATGTCACTTATGCTCTTCCATGCTGCGTGAATAGATCTAAATGTCGTCAATGAAGACAATGACAAAAGAATCTATGTTAGGCCTGAACACCATGTTCATAAAATCCATAAATGTCATTGGGGCATTAGTCAAGCCGAAGGACATCACTAGAAACTCATAATGGACATATCTAGTACGAAAAGCAGTCTTTGAAACATCCGAGTCCCGAATCTTGAACTGATGGTATCCCGATCTCAAGTCAATCTTAGAGAACACCCTAGCACCCTGCAACTGGTCAAACAAATCATCAATACGCGGCAATGAGTACTTTTTCTTAATGGTAACTTTGTTCAACTGGTGGTAATCAATGCACATCCGCATAGTTCCATCTTTCTTCTTCACAAATAACACTGGTGCATGCCAAGGTGATACACTCGGCCTGACGAACCCCTTTTCTAGCAACTCTTCAAGTTGTTCCTTCAACTCCTTCAGCTCTTTCGGAGCCATACGTAGGGTGGGATAGATATAGGATGGGTACCTATAACCAAATCAATATAGAAATCGATATCACAATCTGGTGTCATGCTTGGTAGATAAGATAAATAACCCTTCTCGACCATGTGTCGAGCCTTCATAAAAGAGATGATCCGACTAGGTGTGCTGACAGACGAACCCTTCCACTCCTATCTAGGCAACTCGGGCATCACCAAGATAACATTATTGGCATGACAATCAAGTATGGTGTGATATGGAGATAACCAGCCCATGCCCAGGATAACCACAAAATTGGTCATATTGAGCAGTAGAAGATCAAATCTAGTCTCATAGCCACAGAATGTAACAATGCAGGACCGAAAGACCAAATCCACAATAACGACTCAGATCAATCACAGGGTTGGGCCGGGTGAATGAATCGTGAAGAATGAGGGGTTCGTTGGGGTAGTATCAGGAGTTAATTATGGTAATGAATCATCTTGGTCGTTGATTCAAATTGATCAATGGCTCAGATCAATCACAGGGTTGGGCCGGGTGAATGAATCGTGAAGAATGAGGGGTCCGTTGGGGTAGTATCAGGAGTTAATTATGGTAATGAATCATCTTGGTCGTTGATTCAAATTGATCAATGGCTCAGATCAATCACAGGGTTGGGCCGGGTATAAATTAGGATTAGGGCTGAGTAGAAGTTAGGATTTAGGGCTGGGTAGGAGTTAAAATCTACTGGGTTGGGTTTTGAATGTGGCTAGGATTTAAATAGGAATAGGCTAGATTTTAAATACCCAATTTGAATAGGATAATCAATTAATTAAAATAGCTAATAATTGTAAAAAGTTAAATTAAAACCAATTAAATGAAATTAGGATAATTAACTATTATAAAGATATCAAAATGATTAGTTATTTATTTAAAAATGGTATAAATGCGTATTTGTGCTATTATTGCAAAAATTGCTAAAATTAACTAAATAATATGAATAACCTATTGAGCGAGAAAATAATTTGAAATTATTTATAACATTATTTATGAATAATTATGGAACAAAAAAAATTAAATAAACAGGAAAATAATTTGATAAAAATACGGGAAATTATGGAAAAATATTGATTACTATAGAGAGTGATTTTGAAGGTATATAAGCAAATTAGAAAATAGTCTGGGAAAAATTGGGTATCAACAGCTGCCCCTCTTTAACCGGGAATGATGAAAGAGTTGTCGGGTGAAGATATGATGGCCAATTTTGACCGAGTGGAAATTGGATGAGGCCGCACCCTGGTTTCTGAGTTGCCTACATATTCCTGGTTTTACAGGAATCAGGTCGTACGTAGTTCAGGAATTAACGGTGAAGTATACCGGTGACGCTTGAAAAGAACGGACGTAAGGTGCAAGGTAAGGTAAAAATAGGAAGGTTTATGGGGTCGTTTTAGAGAACTGGAGCAGTCCGCTCCTGCCTAGCTAGTTGTCCTGGCCGGATTACCTACAAACAAATGACAAGTGTATATTGTGCGTAATTTAAACATGATGCAGATTCCCGTTGGACTATGAATGTTGTCTTCGGATGGTTGAGGATGACGTCCTCAGACCATGATGTCCTAGGCCATGAATCGCTTGATGCGGGATTCGCAGGCTATGAAATGATGTTCTCGGGCCATGAGGATGGTGCCTCCGAACCATGATGCATTTGAATAATGATATGCAAGTTGAATAAAGAGATCCTCAGTCTATGAAATGATGTTCTCGGGCCATGAAGATGGTTCCTCTGAACGATGACGCCCTTGGACAAGTTGGCGATATTTCAGCCCATGCAAAATGCAGTAGCATGATGCTAAAAAGACAGAGCTTAGTCTTGCAAAATTTAGAAAGGGCAAAGCTTAGCCCGAAAGGAGGCAAAAGTAAGTAACGACATGCAAAGTGGTTGCTTTGAAAAGTAAATGAGAGGTAGCGTGGAACCTCGGAAGGCAGAATGGTAACCTTATGCAATGCAGGAGATAAAATGCAGGGAGGGAGGTAGCGTGGAACCTCGGAAGGCAGAATAGTAGCCTTATGCAATGCAGGAAATGAGAATGCAAAGGGAGGTAGCGTGGAACCTCGGAAGGCAGAACAGTAGCCTTGTGCAATGCAGGAGATAAAATACAAAGGGGGAGGTAGCGGGGAACCTCGGAAGGCAGAATAGTAGCCTTATGCAATGCAGGAGATAAAATGCAGAGATGGAGGTAGCGTGGAACCTCGGAAGGCAGAATAGTAGCCTTATGCAATGCAGGAAATGAGAATGCAAAGGGAGGTAGCGTGGAACCTCGGAAGGCAGAATAGTAGCCTTATGCAATGCAGGAAATAAAATACAGAGGGAGGTAGCGTAGAACCTCGGTAGGCAGAATAGTAGCCTTATGCAGGGAATAAAATGACAGTAAGAGTTCTTAGCTGGTGATGAATTACGACGATACGATTATTGTGAATGAAGCATTGTTTTGCAATGATAATAAGCATCGTCATGTGCGACGAGTTTGAGAGCGTGTCTTTGAGAGATATACGTCCTGCGGAGGATAATAATATGTTCTGGGCTTTCGCCGTCTTCGTGCCTGTATCCTAAGAAAAATTGTGAGTTCTGTAAAGGGAAGGTTAGTTCGTATCCCAGCTGGCTTGGCTTGACCCTTTTTCTTGATGATGGTAACATTGTTGGTATCGCAGGGGTAGAGTTTGCTAAACAAGTTGTTTTAAGAGATAAGTATGCATGATTTTATAAAGATATGATAAAAATAGTTTTTTCTTGGATGAACCGACGACCGTGACGCGGTTCGAGACATTGCAACCTCTCTTGCTACGGAATTTTGATGGTCCTCCTCATAATTCTGCCCCAGTTTGATGGGTGAATGCCTCTGGCGGTCGCTTGTACGGCAATTGGCTGAACTTGCTTCAGAACTTTGAGGGTCCTCATCAAACTTCTGCCCCAGTTTCCATTTGTGGGGGGAAGTGAGATTTTTATTAAATTGTGACCAAACCCATAGGGCTGCCTACGTATCCCCTCTTAAACGGGAATCAGTTCAGGCGTAGTTCAATTTACAACATTGAGAAAATCATAAAGAGTTACACATAGTAGCGCTTGACTGCATCTGAGTTGACTGGTTTAGGCCAAATTTCTCCATCCATTTCTGCGAGTATAAGTGCTCCTCCTGTCAGCACTCTATGAACCATGTACGGACCTTGACAGTTGGGAGAAAATTTCCCTTTGGCTTCATCCTCATGTGGAAAATTTTTCTTTAACACTAGTTGCCCCGGTGTGAATCGTCTCGGCTTGACGTTCTTCTTGAAGGCTCTGGTCATCCTTTTCTGATATAATTGGCCATCACAGACTGCGTTCATTTTCTTTCCGTCTGTGAGGGCTAGTTGTTCATAACGGCTCCTCACCCATTCTGAGTCGCTAAGCTCAGCTTCTTGTATGATTCTCAGAGATGGAATCTCAACTTTGGCAGGAATAACAACCTATGTACCATAAACCAACATATAAGGAGTTGCCCCGGTTGATGTGCGGACTGTGGTGCGATACCCCAACAAAGCAAATGATAATTTCTCAGGCCATTGCTTATGCTTTTCTATCATTTTTCTCATTATTTTCTTGATGTTTTTGTTGGCAGCCTCAACGGATCCATTCATCTAAGGTCTGTATGTTGTGGAGTTCTTGTGTTTGATTTTGAATGTTTCACACATGGCTTTCATCAAGTCACTATTTAGATTAGATCCATTATCGGTGATGACTGATTCTGGAACTCTGAACCGACAAACAATGCGGTCGCGGAAGAAATCGGCCACGCCTTTCTTAGTAACTGCTTTTTAGGATGTTGCTTCGACCCATTTGGTGAAATAATCGATGGCAACCAGAATGAACCTGTGTCCGTTAGAGGCGGAAGGCTCGATTGGTCCAATAACATCCATGCCCCAGGCGGCGAATGGCCATGGTGAACTTGTTGCATTAAGCTCACTCGGAGGTATCTTTATCATATCCCCATGTATAGGACATCGGTGGCACTTTCGGACATACCAGATGTAATCCGTCTCAATGGTCATCAAGAAATAACCGGCTCGAAGTATCTTCTTTGCCAAAACAAAACCGTTCAGATGTGGGATGCATGTCCCAACGTGAATTTCCTCAAATAATTTTGATACTTCCTTTGCGTCAACACACCTTAATAGCCCCAAATCGGGAGTCCTCCTATACACGATTCCTCCGTTGTGAAAGAAATTATTGGGCAATTTCCAAAGTGTGCGTTTCTGAGTGGTATTTTCAAGCTCTAGGTATTCTCCTCTTGCCAAGTACTCCTTGACATCATGAAACCAAGGATTTCCGTCTGCTTCTTCTACAACATGGGCACAGTAAGCTGGCTGATTGTGGATTTTCACTGGAATAGGATTAATGAAATTCCTATCTAGATACTGGATCATGGATGAAAGAGTAGCCAAAGCATCAGCGAACTCATTCTGGATTCTGAATACATGCCGAAATTCTACCTTTGTGAACCTCTTTCTCAACTCCTGAACATGATGTAGATATTGAAATATCTTGGAATTCTTTGTTGCCCATTCTCCTTGTACCTGGTGTACCAGTAAGTCTGAGTCACCAATCACTAACAACTCCTGGACGTTCATGTCGATGGCCATATTGTGCCCTAATATGCAAGCCATATATTCAGCCATATTGTTGGTGCAGGGAAATCTGAGTTTTGCGGATACCAGATAATGCTGACCGGTTTCTGATATCAGGACTGCCCCAATACCAATCCCTTTGAAATTTGCTGCTCCATCAAAGAACATCCTCCAACCGTCGTAGGATTTTGCAATATTTTCTCCTATGAACGATACCTCTTCATCGGGAAAATACATTTTCAGGGGTTCGTATTCTCAGTCCACAGGAGTCTCAGCGAGATGGTCTGCTAGTGCCTGTCCTTTGACAGCCTTTTGAGTTATATAAATAACGTCGAACTCGCTCAACATGATTTTCCATTTGGCTAGCTTGCCAATAGGCATGGGCTTCTGAAAGATGTACTTTAGTGGATCCATCCTTGATATGAGGTATCTTGTGTAGGCACAGAAGTAGTGCCTTAGCTTCTGGGCGACCCAAGTCAAAGCACGACAAGTGCGTTCCAATAAAGAATCAGGGCCTCATGTGGGGTGAACTTCTTGCTGAGGTAGTAGATTTCTTGCTCCTTTCTTCCTGTTTTGTCATGTTGCCCTACAACACAACTGAAAGCTTCATCCAGTACCGCAAGGTAGAGTAACAGAGGTCTACCTAGCTCAGGCGGTACCAAAACTGGCGGTGTTGACAAATACTCCTTGATTCTGTCAAAAGACTTTTGACAATCCTCGGTCCACGTATTTGCGTCATCCTTCTTTAGCATCTTGAAGATGGTTCACAAATGACTGTAGATTGTGCTATGAATCGGCTAATGTAATTAAGTCTCCCCAGGAAACTCATAACATCCTTCTTGTTCTTTGGCGGTGGAAATTCCTGAATGGCTTTGACTTTTGATAGATCCAATTCTATTCCCTGGTGGCTTACAATGAACCCCAGTAATTTCCCATCGGGAACTCTGAATGCACAATTCGCACGGTTCAGTTTCAGATTGTATTTTCTTAACCTGTTGAAGAACTTCCTCAAATCTTCCATGTGATCATCAGCTTTCTTTGATTTGATAATGACGTCGTCCACATACACCTCAACCCTTTTGTGAATCATGTCATGGAATATGGTGGTCATGGCCCTCATGTAGGTGGTCTTGCATTCTTCAGGCTGAATAGCATCATCTTGTAACAGTATAATCCCCATGGCGTAATGAACTTCATTTTCTCAGCATCTTCTTCATCCATCCAAATTTGATTATAACCAACGAAGCAATCTACGAATGACTATAGCTCATGTTTGGCGCAGTTGTCAATCAGAATGTGTATATTTGGCAAAGGGAAGTCATCTTTCGGACTGGCCCGGTTGAGATCCCGGTAGTCAACACAGACTCAGACCTTCCCGTCCTTCTTTGGAACAGGTACAATGTTAGCTAACCATGTCGTGTACTCAACTACCTGGAGAACTTTGGCGTTGATCTACTTGGTAACTTCTTCTTTGATTTTCAAACTCATGTCTGGTTTGAACTTTCTGAGCTTTTGCTTTACCGGTGGACACATTGGATTGGTTGGCAGTTTGTGAGCCACAATAGATGTACTTAGACCAGTCATGTGATCATACGACCAGGCGAATATGTCTTCATACTCCTTCAAAAACTCTATGTATTCCTTCTTTTCTGATGGTGACAAATGAATGCTGATGCGTGTTTCCTTAACGTTTTCTGAATTCCCTAGATTGATAACTTCAGCCTTGTCCATGTTGGACTTAGGTCTGTTCTCAAAGGTCTCAATTTCCTTGAAAATCTCGTCGGGTATATCATCTTCCTCTGAATTAATGTCCGTTTGCTGCGTTGTCTCATTACACGTCACAATCATCAGTTCATCAAGATAAGTAATAATAATGATGTATAGATATAGTAATGGGAGAAAACGGTAGCAAATAAATATGAGATTCATAAGGAGATTGGAAATGTTTTGATAAAATGAATAATTGTTTTGAACATTGAAGATCTTATTGCAGGAATTGAAAATGCAAAATAGGAAAGAAATTCATTTAATAAACAGTAAATAGTGCTTGTTCATTACCCTTGCTACCCCGAGGCTTGGCGGGCTTTGGTCGTACGGATGGACCAAATCTTGAGACGAGCTCCTCTACTCACTGCCTATTTGGAAGGGCCTTCCTCCCCCTCCTCCTTGAGAACAACACAGCAATCCATGTCCCCGTCGTCTAGAAACAAATCCCTCATTGCCTCCAGTGCTTCTTCTTCGTCGGACCCATAGATGATATCAGCCTGCTGGAAAGTCTGCTCCAAATGAGGTATTGGCTGCTCCAAGGGGTAATAGTGACCGCGCCATGGGGGCGACCAGTTTTTGAATTCTTCCCATGTATACTCATACCTGAGACTGAAAGTAGTACCATGTTTCTTGAGTTTTATGGGCTTCGTGATCCCTTTGAGGTTCTTACCGAGACCTTTGCCTGGATCGTATCCTCCCCAATTCAAGATGCTCTCGATCTTGCTATACCACCATTTATCCTTGTCGATGGCATCGACTCGTTCAATTTGGTGATAAGTTCCTCCACCCAGTTTTCTCTTTCCATCAATTATAGGGATAGTCTAGCGATTGTAAATAGGGTTGCTACCGTCGCCGTGGATGATCACCTCTTGGTGGTTCCACTCGAATTTTACTTCCTGATGTAGTGTTGACGCTACAACCCCAGCAGCATGGATCCAGGGTCATCCTAACAGCAGATTGTAAGATGTCGGCACATCTATCACCTGAAAGTCCACCTCGAACCAAGTCGGTCCCATCTGTAGACATAGACTGATCTCCCCATTGGTATACCTTTGAGAACCGTCGAACGCTTTCACGTTGATCACTTCGCCCTTTATCTCATCAGTCCCTTACCCAACTTCTTGAGTGTTATCGGCGGACATATGTTAAGACTGGACCCCCCGTCGACAAGAATCCTAGTTATGAAATAATCTTCGCATTGCACGGTGATGTGCAAAGCCTTGTTATGTCCCAATCCCTCAGGTGGCAACTCGTCTTCGTGAAAAGTGATTTTGTGGCTTTCCAGTACTTGGCCTACCATGTTGGCCATTTCCCAGCTAGTGATGATGTTCGGTACATAGGCTTCACTCAACACTTTTAACAAAGCATTTTTGTGCGTCTCAGAGTTCTGCAGCAGAGAGAGAATGGATATCTGTGCTGGTGTCTTTTTCAGTTGGTCGATGACCGAATATTCTTTAGCATGTATTTTCCTCCAAAGATCATTTGAACCTGTCTCAATTAGGGGAGGCCGGTTGGCAGCCTGCTTGCTTGACAAAGCCAGATGCTCAGGGGTATAGACTCTACCAGTTCTTGTCATAACCTGTGTTGTGATGGCCTCTTCAGACCCGCTTTTACTTTTCCTTCTCGCCTCAACTGTATAATCCCAAGGGATAGCATTCGAATAGAAAGGTGTTGTGGTTGACATCGCCACCGGGACTCGTGCGACTATCCTTACTTCAAATGACACACGGGCTTTGGGCGGCAAGACTGCAACCTCGAAGGGTGCGGGTGCCTTTGACGGAGACATGAAATCAACCTCAATTGGCACTGGTGACTTTGCCTTTGCCGGCGGTGCTGCTTCAAACTCAAATGGGATAGGCATATTCACCTCAGCATTCTCAGATGGTTGAATCTGTACTATGATCGGGTTGAGAGTAACTGCAGGTTTCTTTGGGTCCTCGCCTTCTGCGATCAACCCGATTGACCCCTCGGGATCCCAATCATCTTCTATCTCAATCATATGGATACCTCCGCCCTTATGGTCTAGTAAAGTATTGTTACGGACGTTCGGAGTGGATTCCTTGGCCACAATAATCTTGTTATCAATAAGGGTTTGTATCTTATCCTTCAAAGAGCGGCATTCATCGATGGTGTGTCCTTTCATGCCAGAATGGTATGCACAGGATTTGTTCGGGTTAACCCACTAGAAGGGTTCTCAGGGGTGACAACACAGATAGGTGTGACATAACCAGCAGCTTTGAGTTTTTCATACAGCTGGTCAACGGGCTCGGCTATGGCGGTGTATTATTTTGGAGGGCGACGATGAAAGTTAGGGTGAGGCCTAGGGAATTTTTGACGAGTAAGGGGCGACTGGTAGTGAGATGGCTGGGAGTTATAGGTGTTGTAGACGGGAGCGGGTTGGGAGTATTTGCGTGAAGTAGGTTGATATGTGGGTTGTGGAGATTGGTACGTGGGTGGTGGAGTTTGGTATGAAGGTGAGGGTGCTTGGTAATTTGGAGCGGGTTGATATGTGAATGGAGGTGCGGGATAGACCTGGTATTTAGGCGGGGATTTGGCTTGTTGTGCAACCATCATGGCTCCCACATCCTTCTTTCTGGACACACCACCAGACTGCAGAGCTTTATTAGTGGCATGTAAAGCTTCAAAGTTAGTAGCCATACCATTCTTGATACCTTCTTCAATCTGCTCTCCCAATTTGATAATGTTGGAGAACGTTTGACCATCAACCATCATCAGTCGTACATTGTATTGCGGGTATTGATCCTGAACAAAGAATTTGTTATTTTGTTGTTCCTCTAAGGCAGGCCTGACTTTGGCAGCTTCCGACCTCCAACGAGTAGCATACTCGCGAAAGGGTTATGTGGGTTTCTTCCTCAAGTTCTGGATATAGAACACATCTGGTGCGTTCTCTGTGTTGAATCTAAGCATGTCCATGAAGTCAGTTGCCATACCTACCAAGTTGGACCACTTCTTGGGGTCTTGGCTGATATACCAAGATAGCGCATCTCCCTTCAAACTCCTCATAAATAGCTTCATGCGGATCCTTTCGTCTTTTCCTACGCCAACCAATTTGTCACAGTAGGTCCTCAGGTGGACCCTTGGATCACCAGTACCGTTGAACATCTCGAACTTTGGAGGTTTGTAACCCTCGGGCAGTTCGACATCAGGCTGTATGTAGAGGTCTTCATAGTTCAGACCTTTGATCCCCTTGACTCCTTCAACACCCTGGACTCGGCTAGTCAGCTTCCTAAGTTCCTCAGCCAGATTCTTGATAAGCAGGTCTTTCCCATCGGACTCAGATGTACGTGTGACAGGTGGGGTGGAGTGAGTCACAATACCCATGTAGATGGGATTCTTGTAGGCAAGGAGATGATCTTTTGTATGAGTCTGAGGTCCCAGGGGTGGAGGTGGAGTGTTGTGGCAAGTGTTGCACTGTGCTGGGAGAGTTTGGTTCTTTGGGGGAGTGGCGTGACGATGAAGTGCAGGGTGACTTGGCTGTTTTGGGATATTCTGTGGAGGTGTAGGGGTGACGTCAAGGACATTGAGGGAAAATGATAGATTGGCCAGATTTTGAACTTGATCAAGTTCTTCTTGAAATTTCAGCAGCTTTTGTTCCAGTGGTGACATGTTCTCATGCAAAACCTGAATACCCCGGTCGTCAGTGGACTCTACCCGTTCAATCCTATTCTCTTGCCTGGTGCCACTGGACTCTTCTATCTTACTTTGCCTTTGTCTATGCCCCTGGGAGGACTAGGAGGAGGAGCAGGAGGAGGGCCCTTGTATCTTGTGTGATAGACCGATGATGCCAGAATGCACGAACTAACCTTTAGGGAGGGGAATAATAAATAAAGGAAAAACAAAAAAGGTAACGAAGTCAGTGAGGATTATAAAGAATATTGCGGTAATTTAAACACATAATGCGAAAATATAAAACGCATCCTAAGTTGAGGAACCTCTTTGTGCCCGAGGTAGGCCTAGCGACAAATTAATTGGATAACTTGGAATGCTAAATGCCTCATTTTATTGATGATAAAAACGACTCTAAATATGCGAAAATTAAAAGTCACTAACGGCCAATGGCCTTGTTACATCAAAGGAGACAAAATAAAAGACACCCCTATCTACTTGGTCACAGAAGGACCTTCCCCAGATTCGACATTCATGCTCCCTTCGATCAGCTTTCCCAACTCGCGAAGTCCCAGCAGTAAGTAGGTCCTGGCTAGATATCCTCTTTCGGCTCCTTCAGCCTTTTTGCAGTCCTCGATCCTCTTGATGAACTTTACCTCCAGCTCGACTATACCTCACTCCAAGTACCATAGCCTCTTGTTGAAGCTGATAGCCATATCCTTCCATTCCTCAATCAATTTTTTGCTGGACTCGTGTATCTGGTGATGATTTTTCTCACATTCAGGGAGCCTCTTGCGTATATTGTTGAATTTAACTTGCTTCGGCCTTCTCATCTATGACCCCGTCACCCTGGGTGAATCCTGGCTCGAATCGACCCTACATATCTTCTTCTAACCAGCTTAGGTAGAAAGGAGTACAACCGGCATGATACATGTCTGGCTCGATAGTTTATTTCTCAAGTACAATCTTACAGTGCCACAAATGCTGAGCTTGGCACTTGTGAGGGTTGTCGTCATCCTAGGTATAACCTGCCTCCTCCCTGCTTGCCTCATAAGTCGGAGAGGGAAGTAAGGGCACGTTCCCCTCAGACCAATCAATATCAGAAATGAAGTGTCTCGGGATCGGATGATAAATTCGTCCGTTGGGAACCATTCAAACATCCACTGAATCTGGTCCTCGATCAAATTCCCCAGTAACTCAACCCATCCCACTGCATTTTCCGGCTGAGAGAACATGTCTGGAATATAGTTTATTCGCTTTGGGTGGTGGAAAGCGATATGGTCATCCCAGATTCTTTGATGGATGTCTTATAGGTAGTCACCCCTTTGCAGATGTTCAGTGAGCCAAAGTTGAAGTAATAAGTTGCAACCTTCGAAATGCTTTGCTCCCTGTTGACACATTTCTAAGGCTTTGTATATGTCTGCAATGATCATAGGCAAAATGCTGAAGTCCTGTCCATTGATCTCTTCCATTAAAGTCTTAGTGACCATGGCAAACCTAGTTTGGATCCTCTCCTTCTTTGTCAGGAATACCATTAAACCCAGAAAATAGACCATGAAAGCAAACACTCGGCGATGGATGTGCCCTAGAGAAGTGAGGGCGAACTCGTCCTAATGGGTGCGATATGATTTGCTATGACCGAACCTCTCGTACAAGTAATCAAAAGGGATGTATGAATCCTTTAAACATACCAAGTCCGGATTTTTCTTTAGACCCAACATTTTGAGAAAACCCCGGCCTGTGCGATTCTCAGGCATCAGCAACCCTGGAGATTCCCAAGCCAAACCGGCCAAACCTCCTATTTCTTCCAGCTGCGGTGTCATTTCATTATTTCCGAAGCGGAATACTGACCGATCACAATTCCAGAATAAGGTAACAGCCTCTATCATCATTTTGTTAGGCTGAATATCCAAAAGAGAGGGCAGGTTACCCAAATGTTTCCTGACGAGTGTTTTTTCGCTGGAGTGAAGATCTTCCCACCCGTTTAATAGTTTGGGGTGGATATTGGCGGCCATGCCGAATCTGGGGGTTTCGTGCCTCATTTTCTGCAAAACGAACATGGTTAGTCCCTTACCCCCACCGGACTCGACTATTTAACATCAATAATTAGCAAAGAGCATTTAGTTCCCCAAATAAATGCACAGAACGTGAAGGCGTCCGTTTGGGTTCCAGGGAAACCCAATGGACTTTGGACAAGGCTATCTTAAAGGCTATTGTGTGGATGACACATTAGCCTGACTAGGTTTGACAATGATGCATGCAACATTACAATAGAGTAAGGTTTCTATGGGGTTTTAGACCGGGTGCCCTTGAGCGGACAACTCAAGGGGGAAGGCACGGAACTGTCGAGTGCACTGTTGATCGACTAGTTTTACTGCAAATATGCCTTTCCGAATTTAGGGGCTAATAATATTGGAATACGCAACCACTCATTGTAAGCGTTGCTATAGGATATCTGTTTGGCACGAGTGGAATATTAATGCGGATCATGATATGCAATAAATATCATTTAAGCAAATAGGAATGTATTTTCACGTTGAGGAAAGCGTTAAAGAAAGAAAATACAACAGTTACAATGGAAAGCGATTATAAAGAAAACATGAAGATATGTCAGCTTCGTTTAGGCAAAATAAATACTTTGCGAAATTAAACAGTTAATAGCATATAGCGGGGAATGGGAAAAGGTGCAAGCGTTTAACAAAATTAAAGGTCCAAATTCACAAAGAAACTTATAATGGTAAAAGCCTAAGGAAGTTCCCCAGCGAAGTCGCCATGCTGTTGCGCCCCCTTTTTCCTCGCATGGGTTAGGTACGCGGAGATCGGGTTTCATGACATTCTGGACAACTCCTTAAAGGAAAAGGTTTAAGGAAGAGTCGCCACCATACGATTTTATGGTGCGTTAGGGCACCTAGAATAACTAACTCATAAACTAGTTTGCATTACCAGAGATTGGGTAAGGTCATGAAGTTATCCTAAGGGGAAGGTGTTAGGCACCCCTAAAGATCCACAATTGTGGGTCCCAG
This sequence comes from Nicotiana undulata, assembly GCA_005239495.1. Classification (NCBI taxonomy): domain Eukaryota; kingdom Viridiplantae; phylum Streptophyta; class Magnoliopsida; order Solanales; family Solanaceae; genus Nicotiana; species Nicotiana undulata. The sequence continues at coordinate 3,396 of ML281943.1, read as the reverse complement.
CCAAGTAATTTTGTGAATGTGGACGATAAACAAATAGCAAACAAGGCACATGTAAGAGGGGATTTCAAACAAGTATAAAATCGTTATTAAAGGTTTTGGAAAACATTAGGGTAAAGCACTTGAGAGAATCATCCTAGGTTTGAAGTAATACGGATCACATCAATGCAATACCCGGTATGTCACTCGTCGAAGAGGGGTTACATGTGGTATTAGCGCACCGGTCGTCATATCCATATTCTACCCTTCACACCCCGCTAAGGTATTTTAAATGCGTGTGTTGGTCACGAAGCCTATTGCGTGCTATTTTCCGTCCCATCCTATCAGTCCCGGAGGGTGTTTAGGACTACTAATCCTATAAGGGGAGTACTAGGCTGACCGTCATGTTTAAAGGATAAACTCTAACCGACAAGTAGAGAAACAATTAGGACTTGCACATATGGGGTACACGTAAACAGTTATAGGGCTCATATATTCCTCCACAAATAAAAATATGTAAATAGCACGTCTCAAACACAACTAAAGTCTCAGGTTCAGAACCTAAAGCAGGAGATCTGAGTGTGAAAAACAGTAGATTTCAATGAGTTTTAGCAAAGGAATGAATGAGTTTTAAAGAATAACCCAGTAGCAGAATTTTTAAAACAAACAGAGTGATTTGCATGTATTTAAGAAAGAAAGAGTAAATGATTTTGAAAATCCAGCAGTTTATAGGTAAAGCAGGAGTTTTGAGCATGAGAATGGTGACATGCAACAAAGTCTTAATGAATTTCAGAAAAGACTGGTTGGTTTTGAGAACCATTTTCTGTAATAAACAGGCAATACATAAAATAGTTGATTTATGGTTTTAATAAACATTAGGCCTAAGGTTTGCCTAGGCGTCTAAATATATGTTGATTATTTATTTTACGAAGTTAGTGAAATGCAGGCCTTTAAACTTTGATTTTAATGGACATATGATGAGAAAATGCAGATCCTATAGGCATGATATCTAAGAATGCAAGCAGGATGTCGAGTATGCAACCAGATCTTGTTTTAGATGCAGAAAATATTTTCAATCATTGAAATCTATTTTTAAACGAGGTTACTTATTACCTAGATGGTACATGGGTATGGTTTCATTAAATTATCGAACCTAACGCATGATTTCTAGGCGTTCTTTGCAGTACAGTTAACACAGAAGTCTGAATATGCTGAAAACAAATTCCTAAAGTCACATGATATCTAATGCAAGTTCTGATAAGTAGTTGTTATTATGAACCTAAACATGATTTCTAGATGTGAGGCATGAACATGAAAAAGTAATATTATTATTAACAACCATTTCATCTAGTTATTTAACTACGAACATGATCTCTAAGTGGGAAGCAATTATAACAGCCTTTTACGGGTATATTAGCTTGATTTTCTAAGTGAGTATGCATGTGATGAGATGCATACATAAATATACCTAAGAACATGATTTCTAATGCATGGAGGATATGTCCTAAGCATGATTTCTATTGCACACAGAGGTAAAGTAAATCCTAAGTATGTTTTCTACCCAGAATTATACTAAAAATGCATAATCCCACCCATTTTCACTATCCAGCCCCAGAGTTGTTTTTACACTTAATTATTACAGACCATTGTTGCACAAATTACACAAATGAATAAGAAAATTATGAAGTTACACTATAGGGAGCCTAACAGTAGGCCCAAGTACCAGATCAAACATGGCATATGCCAAGACCTCTTGTAACCCAGGTGTGTCAGAGTTCTTAAGGATCTCAGAGGATCCCAACCAGTACTCACACCCAAGTTCCCTGGCCAGGAATGAGTAAGTGCAGTGTGGAATGCCATCCTTGTGTGTCAGAGTTCAATGGGTACTCAGGGGTCCCCAAGGCAGTGCTCACACGAAGGGAGATGAACCTAAAGTCTAAGAGTAGTGATAGGTGCTTGCAACTTAAGAGTTGAGTTCTTTAAAAGTAGTTTTGGAAACAATAGTTTTGAAAATAACTTCAGAGGACAATGAAGAGCTTTATATAAAAACATTTTACGAAAGAAGCCAAGCAAACACAATTCTATAGATAGAAAGTTCAAGAAAGAACAGACACAAACAAAGATAGGGAATTGGGGACAATTAAGCCAACAGTAGAACAGAGTGAAAAGTTCAAATAATAATCACACAGTTGTCACAAAGCATCACATATTAGCAGAGTTATATATTAGGTATGGAGTCAGAATTATACAATATTTAGGTATCAAGTGGAAGGGCACAGGTTGGTGACATGAGAAGATAAGTAAAGGATGAGAATAGACAGGGAATAGTAATCATGATGTGACAAGAAAAGATAATCAAATAGATAAACAGACACGCTGACTCCATAGAAGTCAAACAAGGTTATAGTAGAGCATGCTAGGTAGAGTAAGAGACATATTACACTAAAAGGGAGGGGAAATCATAGAAGCATGCTAATTACATGGTAGGTAGTAGAACCACAAGATAAAGCACAAAAGGAAAAATAAGTAGATTAACATGAACTGACATATATTGTATGGAGACACTGTAAAAATTAAATTAGAAACATACCAGTCAGGGGAATATAACAGCAAAGTTCAAAGAGAACAAAGCAGCAAACTGTAGTATGCAGAAGCAAGATGGAACAACAAGGATTACTCAGTCTTGGCTTTTGGCCGACTGAGTATTCAATAAATGATGTGAAGAGCAAGAGAAGATACGTCTGACAGCGAAGAAGGCTCAGAACAATGTTAATATTCTGAGTTTCGAGTATGCAGTGTACTAATTGTGTTTGTGTGTGATATCAGTGTTCACAATATGTCAGTCTGTTGTGCAAAGAGAGAAGACATATGTCACGACCCAAAACCGATCCAGGTCGTGATGGTGCCTAACGGCGAGGTTAGGCAAGCCAACGAACAACAATAACAATAATAATGCGGAATACAATAACAATATGGGGTGAGGCCGAAAATAAGGTGAGCCACAGCTAGGCCCAATATATACAACCCCAAATTACCAACATAACTACAACAAGTGTGTGCCAGTACTAGTGTCACAATGTCAACGGGAGGCTACATAGATACAACACCAGAAATACATGTCCAAAATATACAAGCCGCAGTCTGGAACAAAAGAGTGAGCAAAATGAAACTAGAAGGCTCCAGAGGTGCTGTTAGGAGAANAGTATCCCGCCCAAACTCCGTAAGGAGTAGTGACGAGAGGTAGAATACATACTCACTAAAGGTCCAGTACATAAATAAATACATAAGGTACATGCTGAGCAATAAATTATGTGAGAAGTACATCAAGTATACGAACAGGTAAACAACAACAGTAATTGATCTCAAACATAATCTTTCTTTGTAAGATGTTCATAGTTATATCATTGTTTTCTTTCTCAT